>CAUYRH010081182.1:0-50021 GCA_963574655.1 Perodicticus potto
TTAAAAGATGAGGATTAGATGGGGCTTTTCGGGCAAAGGAAGAGCAAGTGTGCTGTAATTTGGGAGAAGATTATGAAGAATGTGAATGTTACTTTCTTTGCATTATTATTATTAATATTGCTTAATATTTTGATGCAAAAATCGTCTGATTTCTTTCCTGAATGTATTTATCTCCATTCATTCTTTACGAGGTTTTGGTTTCTAGTCCTTATCTTAAACATTGTTATTGTTATTAAATTTTAAGCCTTTTTAATTCTGTGAAGGCAAAAAGTGGAAACCTAATAAACACATGTATATGTAAAAATAAAAAAAATTTTAGAAAAGATTAATACAATAAAGATTGTACAATTAATACAACTGTACAATACAATTTGAACAGTATTTAAGCAATAATTTTTCTCAAGCAATGATGGATGGATAGATGGATGGGAAGTTCACATGCATTTTTAAATAGCATTTTGCCTAATATCTTATCTGAATCCCTAAATATTTTAAAAATGCAATCATGATTCCACATATTTTGTTTTCATATCTAAATGTAATAAGCACCTTCCCTTTACTTGTATTTATTTACAAACTGTGTTTCTCCCCACTTTAAGTAGGCTCATGGAAATTTGCCACTAAAGTCACACTCTTCAATGGAGTATTTCTCCACCCCCTTAATGTTTTCACATGTTCTAATTAAATCCTAGCCACTAAGTCTCTAAATACTTACTTTTATAATTAACTGCAAATTATTTTGGTTCTAATCAAAGCTAGGTGCATTGTTTCCCTATTTTTTGCTGAAATTAAATTTATTTATTTTAAATTGATGCAAAACCCTAGAGTCTTACCTTATAATTAGAATTTAAGAGTCCATGTTAACATCTTAAATTTATGTAAATCTGTGGCAATTAGAAAAATTACTGGTATTTGAAATGGAAACTCTTCCTACCACCAGATGGCAGAATAGCATTTTAGAAACAAGCAAAGTAAACTATTACCGTAGAGAAACTAGTGGATTTGCAAGATTATCAACACTGACACATAAGACGGATTCCTGGACTTTAACCAATTAAGCAAAATAACCATACCTCTTGAAAGGCAAAGTATACAGAATCCACTGTACTCTAACCCCAACCAACTAGAAAGTGAACTCCCTAAGAACAACATCCTAGACCTAAACTCATAATTGCTCAAAAGTACTGCAGGGATGGACAGACGGATGGAAGAGTAAGTACGTGCATACATGAGAAAAAAACCAAAAAGAAAACAATCAGTTTATTTCATTCACAATTCACTTTTTCTCCCCTTTTTTGTAGATTCCAATTCCTTTTCCCTTTCCTTTCAATCCAAATCAGGTAATTATGTTTAAAGTTTCCTTTAAGAAAGTACTTCAATGAATACAAAACCTTGAAAATTCTTTAGATTTAATTGGACAGAAATTTAATACTAAGAATTAATGGTTAACATTCCCTTTGAGGGACCATTAGTTATTGATATTTTGTCCTTGAAAACTAGACTACCTAAGACCTTTCCATAATTGTGTGGACGCACCAGTAAAAAAAGCATTTGCTTTGAAACCAAATGATCTGGAGATATAAGCTCCCGGTCTGACTTTTAATATTTTAGAATAATCTTAACCCTTTAACCCCCACATTCTTCTAGAACAGCGTTTCTCAACCTGTGGGTCGCAACCCACAGGAACTGTATTAAAGGGTTGCGGCATTAGGAAGGTTAAGAACCACTGTTCTAGAACATAGTGAAAAACAGATGATTTACAATGTCCATTTTGCCTCTAAAATTTTATGCTTATATTTGTCATTAATGGAGGGAAAATGCATTCTAATCAAAATTTAAATGTGTCTTATAAGTTTTTGAATTAGATTTAAGGTTATAGTTATGGTATAAAAGAATTGCTGAAATTTTTCTTTTGAAAGTATTTCACTGAATGAGTGTTCATTACATAAGATTGATTTAGTAAAATACTAAAAAAACTTACAAATTATAGCATATTAATTCTAAACTTTTAATGATACTCTTATAATTATAGGAAATAACATTATTAATAAAGTTTTCTTTCATAAAGTGATACCAAAATAATAGTCTTTTTCCAACTCAGTAAGCACAGATTTAATGATCAGTCAAAAAATCCCTATGTTTAGTGTCCACAAAGGAAAATACGAACTATGTTTTCAGTGATGGTTAGGTTTGAAGGGGGAGTGCTTAAAATATTAGTGAATATTTAACTTAATAAATGAATTTTAGAAATACTAACAATTCTCAAAGGCATGCTTTCATCTACGAAGCTAATATAAAATGTATGACAAAATTCTGAATTACAGCTTCTTGATTATTTGATTGTTTCCTTTACTCTAGGTCCTCTCACCTAATGATGTTATAGCGGTAAATATGTTCTGTCTTGTCAATCTCTAAAGTCTATAAAAATATTACATTCAAAATTCTACTTAAGATGAGGCAACTGTGGCACATCTAGCTAAGATAAGCCAATGACTATCTGTATTAGTTTAATTTGAATACAAAATAAAGCACAGTTGTTAAATTCAAAGCCAAAAACCACCTCAATGCGTGAGAAGAGTTCTACCTTTATTCAGTTTATCCAAACCATAAACTAACACAATAATTTTTTCTATCACTGATGTCAGTTCAAGTAAAGAGAAGATTTGGGTTACAATATAAAACTGCTTTAGGAAGGATTATTTCTTCACTAATGATGAACTAGCATATACATACAATACATTAAAGATTATCAGAATCTAAATTCCAACAGGTATGTCTTGTAATAATTCAACCAAAGGGGGTCTTTGAATGACACAATAAATTACACAGAATCTTCATAAATGAAAATGTTGACTACTTGAATAGAGTTACAAACATAACACTAAAATATTATATTCATCTATCTAAAACACACTTTCCACAGACATTTCTGAAGTCACAACACATCTTACAATGAAAACATCTGTTAAATCTGGGATCGTGTTTTTCTTTAACAAGCTATCATTAATGAAACAGAATCTTTTACAACTGACAGAACAGAATCAGGAACATGTGATATTTTATAAAAATGTGAGAAAATTAGGCCTTAATCATTTAAGTGCCTGAGATAACATTTTTTAGGATTCTTCAAAATAGACTGGTTGAAGTCAACTACCTTTTGTTGTTTGTTTGAGATGGTCTCACTGTGTTGTCCTGGGAAGAGTACAGTGGCATTGTCATAGCTCATTGCAATCTCAAAGTCCTGGGCTTAAGTGATCCTTCTTCCTTGATCTCCTGAGTAGCTGAAACTACAGGCACCTGCCATAGCACTTGGCTAATTTTTTCTATTTTTAGTAGAGATGGGGGTCTTGTTCTTACTCAGGATGGTCTCGAACTCCTGAGCTCTAGGGATCCTCCTGCTTCAGCCTCCCAGATGCTAGGATTACAGGCATGAGCCACAGCACCTGACCATCAAGTCAACCATCTCGAAGAATGTTTTAACTTTCCCAGAAAGATTACAGGCGAATAGGTATCTTCTGAGTCTAAATAAAATCCTAAGTCTTTTGAGTTCAAACTGCTAGGGTTCTACCCACAACTCACTCTGTTTATTACAGTCTATTTCCAAAGGACAGATTGAAAAATGTGTAGCGTATCTCTAACTAAACATGTTTCAGAAAACTAACTTCAATTATTATTAATGATTACAAAATTATTAACCTCACTTCTACATCAAAGCGGCTTAAAGAGAGAGCACTAGCCTATGGTCGGAAAGCCTACATTCTAATCCCATCTGTACAATTAAATGAGCAGCAGGTAGAAGGTGTGAATTTAGTTCCAAACTCCCTTCCACAGAAAATATTGACTCCTCAGAAACATTTAACTCATTCAAATTACTAGATCTTTTTAAAAATATTGCTGGCCATAACCTATCCTAGAAAAGGATCCTAACAGAATAACTTACAGAACTGCTGTATCTACATGGTGATAAGAAGTTTTTACTCTCACTGGTCCTAATTAAGGCAGGGAGAAGGAAAAGGCTCTCCAAGAGAATAAAAGCCACCCCTTTTGTTTAGCTAAGAAGCTAAGAACTACTATGGCTGGGACAGTGTTTAGCTTTAATATTCTTGCATATATTCTGTGGCAAGAGAAACTCACTTTTTAGAAGTGGTCAATTCCTTGAGCAAGCTACCAGCCTCTTAAAACAGAATGACCATGTGGAAGCTTCAAAGCAATACTTTTCTAGTAAAACTGTTTGTGTAACCAAATCCTCAAAACAAGGTATTCTTAGTTGTCCTAAAATTTTGGTTCAAGTATCATTCACATAGGGAATCTGCATCATGTATGAAAGACAAGATTTGAATGGCAGTGTACACAGTGGGTTTCTTAACAATTCAAATCGATTCTCTAACTTCCAACTATGGTAAATACAATTACCAGGCAGTTAGAACAAAATATTTCTGTGAACTAAAGGAATTTAAATCTAGATATTACCGCTTCACTTTAAAATCTTGTATCATCTAAATAAAACACTAAGTAATATAACTGAATTTTTCAATAAATATTTTCATATATAAAATATTTTCACTTACATATTACATAAAATATTGTAACTTACTAAGTTAAATATAAGATTAAAAAATAATCCCATTCATATTATTGATCATTTATTTTTCTTCTTTTGCAGTTAATCACTGCTATTTTGAACCAACTGGTGGTAAGTCATTTATTTTTATGCTACCATAAAATACAAATTTGCTTAATGGATTAAAGATAACATGTTATTAATTTTTTTTTATTTTTAGGGCTTCTTTGGGGTAAGATTTTATTTCTGTAATTACAGTGATAAACATAAGAGACATTCATTGGCAGGAAAGGTAAGAATAACTTTTCATACTATAAAAACATATGGCAGAATTAAACCCAACTGATCTACCCAAATTAAAATTAATGGTTATAAACTGAATTTCCTCCAAGATCTTTAGACCAAAATTTTTGCAGGTCTGAAAACGTATTCTTTTCATAACATCCATGATATTTCACAAATTTAAGTTTTTGAGACATATATGCAATATTAGGTTAAGAAATTTCAAACTGAAGTTTGCCTCTGGCTTATTTCTGTCTTATCGACAATTCATAGTAAATGAGAAAAGCTTACTCATTTGGTGGAAAACTACCAAACCTAGAAATGGTCTGATCTCAAAGGCAACCTTTTTTTTTTACATTAAAAGCATTAGCTTGCTTGGTGCAAAGGCTACAATTCTTGGACTTTCTACTTTCATTTTCATACATGTTTGCTTTCATTTAGAATAAATGTGAATAAAAAAAAGTAGAGACCAAGAAGGTATATTCCTTTTTGTGGCTTTTTTTTTTTTTAAGAGAGCAAGTCTCACTATGTTGCCCCAGCTGTAGTCCAGTGGCTGTTCAGAAGCTGGATCGTAACACCCTATAGCCTTGAACTCCTGGCCTCAGGCAATAGTCTCACCTCAATCTCCCCAGTGGCTGGGACACTTGAACCTGGCTCACCCCGGAGTCTGACTCTTTTTTTAAATAACAATTAATACATCTATTAACATTACATAGTATGTATTTTAATCTATCTTGAAAGAAACTAGATTTCCACCCAACAGTTTTTCTTCTAACCAATTTTATTGCATAAAGTACTAAATAAAGTACTTTTAATCACTTGAAATGCTTTTATCAAGCCAGCAGAGGTCATGTGGGAGAAATCAAGCTCTGCGTTTCAGACATACAGTTAAGGATTCAACTCAGCATTGAAGTATAACAGAACTACCTAATTTTCTATCCCCAGCATACACAATTATACCAATATTAACAAATCAGCTATAAAATAACCATAAAATGAGAGACACAGGTGAAAGTGAAGGAATTATTGTGAAAATACCTTCATACAGTAACTCTAACCTGTATTATCTATTTTGACAGAAATAATTCTCACTACAGTGCCAGAAGTTCTATACGGTTAGTAAAATCTCCAAATGTTTTAAGCAACATTATGCATTTTTGAATATTTTTATCAAAAAAAATTTGATCACCACAGATTGAGTCCAAGTTGGTAAATTAATAATGTAAAGGAAAGTAGGTATAAAAAGATCACCTTATTTCAAAATGCTTTCTTCAAAGAATGGATTCGAATGTCAGTTTGTTTAATAAAACTCCAGAAATTTTAGAAAATACCAACCATCAGAAGTGCTGAGCATCAGAAAACATACTGTTAAATAAGAATAGCCTCTCAAAGTGCTTAGAATTTTCAAGCTCCTCTTTAGTCATCAAATAGTTAGCTTTTAAGATAGCTATGATCTCAGATAAGTTTAGCATATCTTCTATTTGAGTTTGAAATGCTTCAAAAGTTCCAGAACCCGTTGGCAAAACAAATACTGATTGTGATCATTTATCCTTATATTAAGATTATTATCACATAAACTGTCGTTGAAAATTATGCAAATACTTTGGTATGGTCCTTAAATTTCAAGTTACAAATCATAACTGCATTACGATGACTAATATGAGTACTATTTATGTAACGTATAATCTTCCAAACTGCATACTTAAATAATAATAAATAATAAATCTTAGGAAATTCATAACATAGTAGGGAATAAAAAACAGGTTTTAGAATTAGGCAGACTGAGATTCGAATCCCAGCTCTGTCCCTTGCTGAATAAAAACGTGGGCAATCTTTCTGAATATTAATTTCTTCATCTGTGAAATAGGAATACCACCACCTAATTTCATAGGCATTGTGGTGAGGATTAAGTAATATAGATATTCAGTAGATGGTATGTATTTTTACTTTTCATTTTACTAAATGTTTCTAAAAGAAAAAAATATTCCTTACCCATAAAAACGTAAGAAAAGTAAATATGAAGGGAATATTGCCTAGTGGTATAGATGTTTTCCAGGAATGTCATAAACTAACATTTTAATCTGATTTTTCCCCATTATAGATAGTGCTGGATAGTTTCAGTTTTCAGAAGATGATCTTCGTCTGTCCCAATGGTTCTCAACCTTTCTAATTGCCACATTGTTACAAATGGAAAAAAGGGCTCGCGACCCACAGGTTGAGAACGGCTGTTCTATCCTATCTGTAGTTGATGTTAACGGTAGTTTTCTCATTTTGCATATTTTACATATGCTCCAGTGAAAACTCAAAAAAATTATCAAGACCATGTGTTTATACTTTAAACTGTAATATAGCCTAATATCTTCATTAATGTATCAAAACTATGTATTAAAACTATTAAATTTTTCAGAAAATTGCTCAAACTTTCTTAAAAGTTTTTGTAAGTAGCTTCCACTTTAGAGAACTCGGTTCAATGCTAGAAAGAAACAATTTCTTCATCCCAAACGGTAACAGGAGAAGCTGACTCACACCAGAAGAAAGCCATCCAGCCTCTTACTCTATGAGCAGGTCATGCTCATCAAGGATAAATCCCTTTATTACATACCCAAGGGACCAGGATTTTATGGATTTTTATAAGTTAATGCCATACATAAGCCCTCTCACTCCTCCAGAGAGGGTTGACGTATCCTGAAATCAAACACTTTAATATCTCTCAGCAAAATCCATGGTCATACTTGGGAAAAAAGCCGCCCGTCAGTTCAATGGGAGTTTACTACCACAGGAATTTTGACATCAAATTGACGAAACAAAACCAAAAAATTTTTGTTTTGCCTTAACTCTGTGCATACAATCTACTTTCTTCTTCAAATGTATGAAGAAAACACCATGTCCCTGTCCCCTAATGCCTGTCTTCAGATGCCCAATCTATAGTCCAACCCTAATTCAGGTGGAGAGGAGTTAATAGCATAGCATTTTCCAATGCATATTGTTGGGGAGAATGAGATACACATGTCCACTCACACAAGGTAGTATTACTTTTTCCCCCCTTCCTTGTTTCTAAGACCCCCTAAAAACACCAACCCTGTCCTTTCTTTAGGATTTTAATGTTAACCACGCACCTTTCAAAAACCCATTTCAATCTTTAGCATTCCCTTCCTAACAAAAATCTCTCTCTGTTCCTATCTGATTGCAATTCCTTTTTGGGAATCTATTTTTATTTATTTATTTATTTTTTGAGACAGAGTCTCCTTTTTAGAAAGGATCCTTGAACTTTAAAAAAATAACTTTTGCAACTATTTTTTTTTTTTTTTGAGAAAGACTATCACTATGTTGCCCTTGATGGAGTGCCTTTGCATCACAGCTCACAGCAACCTCAAACTCTTGGGCTTAAGCGATTCTCTTGCCTCAGCCTCCTGAGTAGCTGGGACTATAGGCACCCACCACAACACCTGGCTATATTTTTTTGGTTGCAGTTGTCATTGTTGTTTAGCAGGCCTGAGCCGGGCTTGAACCTGCCAGCCTCAGGTTTTTGTGGCCGGCGCCCTACTCACTGAGCTACGGGTGCCAGGCTATTCTTTAATTGGTTAATAACATACAGTATGTACACTAGAGCAGTGGTTCTCAACCTTCCTAATGCCACGACCTTTTAATACAGTTCACCCTCGGTAGAGTGTCATAGAGTCACGGCTCACAGCAACCTCATACTCTTGGGCTTAAGTGATTCTCTTGCCTCAGCCTCCCAAGTAGCTGGGACTATAGGTGCCCGCCACAACGCCCAGCTATTTTTTTCAGATGGGGTCTTACTCTGGTTCAGGTTGGTCTTGAACTCATGAGCTCAGGCAGGCCACCTGCCTCAGCCTCCCAAGTGCTGGGATTACAGGCATGAGCCACCATGCCTGGCCTTTATTCATTGCTCTTAAACTTTAATAACTAAAAGAGTGATTGAAATTTCCTCATAACACTCATGACTCTAAAGTCAAGAATACATAAACTTCCCACTTTTGAAATCAGCGTCAATAAGATCATAAAAAGCATAATGGTAAATAATTTAAAGAAAAATCAGATGTGACATTAAACTATATATCCAATGGTGGTGCTTGTCCTAAAGAAGTCCGATGTGGCAGGAAAATCCTTTGGGCCTCAAAAGGCTGAGCTGGGGGGAAGAACTGACAAACAAGAACTAGATGGAAAACAGGAGTTATGGTTGATCAAGAATTTGTCTTTATTCTGATTATGATTCATCCGAGAACATCAGTTGCTTAAATTTTGTTGAAGCCATGCTTAACTAGAATACATACAAAATATGACTATTTATATTCCTTTGACCAGAAAGCTGAAAATTCTGTGTTCTGTTTCATCATATTTATTAATTTTTATTCTGATGTAAAACCCTCCAAATGTAAATCATTTTGAAAGTGAATAGACCCAGTGACCGCCCTGGCCCTTTATACAACAGAAGTTGGGTGATCTTGCCTCCTTTTCAGCACTTGCTCATTTGTGGGCTTTTGGCTTCTGCAGAGACCATGAACTATACCCCACGGCAGTCAGCTTCAGAGGCCTCACTCCAGTGTGCATCTCGTTTCTCTGTCGCCAGTTTGATGAACTGAGAGTGACTGGCATAAAGCTTTAGCTTATCGCTGATGTCAACCCATTTCACTTTTCCAGCATCATCTCCAGCTTCTAGGGCAAGATTATCCATTATCTCACCTGATTAACAAAGAAAATCCACCATCAAGAAAAGGAAATTCATTTATTCATTTCTTTTTTTTAACACATCTCTGTATCTTCAAGCATTCTTTTTTAAAATAATCTCAAATCATCATTAAAAATTAGACTATTCCAAAATATCCAAATTTTAACCAACTTCCTAAATTTTAGGTAGAGGTAGCAGAAAAGGTTCCAGAGGTAAGAAAACTTTTCTCTTTAAAAAAATTATCAACCGGCTGGGGGGTGGGGAGCTCACATCTATGATCCTAGCACTCTGGGAAGCTGTGGAGGGTGGATTGCCTGAGCTCAGGAGTTCAAGACCAGCCAGAGTAAAGTGAGACCCCATCTTTACTGAAAATAGAAAAACTATTCCATCATTGTGGCAGGAGCCTATAGTCCCTGCTACTTGGGAGACTGAGACAAGAGGATCACTTGAGCCCAGGAGTTTGAGGTTGCTGTGAGCTATGATGCCACAGCACTTTACCAAGGGTGAAGGAATGAGTCAAAAAAAAGAAAAAGCCATATGAAGTCTAGAAGAAGATACATTAAAATGTTAATGAATAGTGATTAGCTTTGGATAATAAAATAACTGGCATTTTTTATATTTTTCCTCTTTATATCAACTACTTTTAAATAACTTTCAATAAACATTTATTACTTTACCATTATAATAATAGCATAATAAAGCTATTTCTTAGAATAACTAATGTTTTAGCATACAAGTTTCTAAATTCCAATGCTAAAGTTATAGTTTCTTATGCATCTTCATTGTAACTACAACATGCAAACGTCTATGGAGAAACAGAATTAAAAAGTAAACCTGAATCCAGAAGTTGAATTGAAGTAAATAACACTTTTGATAACTAAATATCTGAACAGCACTTCCTCTAGCACAGCGGTTCTCACCCTTCCTAATGCCTCCTAATGCCGCAACCCTTTAATACACTTCCCCCATGTTGCGGTGACCCCCAACCATAAAATTATTTTCCTTGCTACTTCATAACTGTAATTTTGCTACTGTTATGAAACATAATTAGTAAATGTCTGATATGCAGGATGTATTTTCATTGTTACAAAGGGGTTGCGACCTACAGGCTGAGAACGCTGCTCTAACATCTTGTTCCCTACCAGAACTAATGTCTGAAGAAGGGTTCTTTTACTCCTCCTCTCGTCACATAATAAATTATAACAAAATTTTAAAAGGCTGAAAGAGGTCTGGTCTGACATGTGAAAAGATCAGAAGTCATCACTCCCATCCTCCTTAGATCCAACACAGAAGTGAGGTCATAACACAGACTATATCCCCCCAAACTAGAGAGACAGGCAAATACAGAGAAACACAACTCCCCAGCACCGACGCCCACCACTGGGCCAGCACCTGGTAGGAACACTTAAAGATGTAAACTGCCCTGTGGACTAGCTAGAGAGAGAAAATTTCCTGCAGGTCCAGTTTTACTGGGATGGAGAGGGCCCCCATTTTTGTGTTTTACCTCTAGGAACACCACCAGGTTCTCAGGGTGAATACTGGAGGAAAAAGTTTTTGTCTATTCCAGCAGCAAGAAGAGAATGGCAACCATTTTGAAATATACCCAGGGCATTTTCTGCCTTCAAGGAAAGCTGTTTTTACCAAAGTCTAACCAATCCTGGAGAAAGGAAATAACCAATTCTAGCGCCATCTAGCTTTCCTGTCTCATCTAAAGATGAAACGGGGAGGGGAGCTGAGAAGACTTGTGAAGGTCACTAAAGGCCTGAGATCTAGCCACAGGACTCTCCTCTGATTCCTCTTCCCCAGAATTTACCACCATATCTATAGGACTCCTCTATAATAAAGGGAAGACAACTGCAAGAAGGGCACGTGCCAGACCTTAAAAAGTCTCCAGGCAAAACCAACAAAAGGGAAAAGAGAAAACAAAAACACTAGCGGAAAGTTTTAGCCTCTGACACCTACAGCTACAGCAAACAATAAACACAGCAGAACTTCCAGCCAGGTAAATGTAAACGTAAAACCTTACACTGAAGAACTCTTTGCCTTAGGTCCTTTTACTGAATAAATGGTGGCCAGCTTTCAAAAAAACACTGCAAGGCATGCTAAAAGGGAAAAACCCAAGCCTGAAGAGACAAAAGCAAGCATTGGAACCAAACTCAACAATGGCAGAGATGGTGGAATTATCAGAACAGAATTTAAATTTAAAGACAGAGAAAGAGTGAAACAGGGAACAACTTGTCAACTCTGTAATCAACCACTGGAGAGTTAGTCACTGTTTTTAACTTCAAAAACAAATGGTTAACAAATTTATCAACACTTATGTTGTACAGACCTGCTTCTAAATCACACTTGTGTATTTCTTCTAAGTGCTCAATACAAGAAGGACAAACTCTTCTAATATCTTGGTTACAGTAGATAAACACAAAGTAGAGAAGTGGTGCTGGGAGCTTCCACCAAGTTCAACAAGTAAAAGCACAGAAGGGAGAAGTTACAGATCTTCTAATTTTATCCCATTTTATAAGTGAAAAAAACTGAGTCCAGGAGGACAAGTGGATTTGCACAAGGTTATACAAAGATCAGAAAAGAGCACTCAGTTCTCTGACATGGTGCCCTCACTTTATGATGTTACAAACCAAATGAAATACTTAAAAGGTCATCCAATTTAACAATAAAATGTATTTCAAGGGAAGCCATTCAATGTGCAAATTAAGATCAAATTAATAATTTTTGTTTTGTTTTAGGTTTTTCTGAGACAGAGTGTCACTCTGTTGGCATTGGCCTAGCTCACAGCAACCTCAAACTCCTGCATTGAAGCCATCCTCCTACATGAGCCTCTGAAGTAGTTGGAAGTACAGGTACCAGCTACAATGCCTGGCTAATTTTTCTATTTTTAGAAGAGACAGGGTGTCGGTCTTACTCAGGTTGGTTTCAAACTACTGGCCTCAAGCAAGCCACCCACCTCAGCTTCCCAGAGTGCTAGGATTATAGATGTGAGCCACCCTGCCCATCTCAAATTAATTGTTAAGATAATAGATTTCCTTTCTCTTTTTTAATAACAGATTTTAAAAATTTGAAATCCATGAGCCAGATAAAGCATTCATTTAAAACATTTGCAGTACTTGGAATTATTTTCGTATTGTTTTGTGTTTTAGCAATCCATGCTTACTATAAAAATATTTCAAACAGTAAAATATAAATCTCATTTCCTTTATCGCTGCCATACTTCCTACCTAAATCCCCAGTTGGTTGTTTTTGTTTTACAAAAATGTAATTTTACTACACAAATAATCTTACAACTTTAAAGCACATAATTTTAGCCCGCAAATTCAATCTTAATTTATTCTTGTGTTACCAAATAATTAAATTTAGTCACTGGTGATAAAATTTTTGAAGCTTTCTTCTACGTATCCTTTTAATACCAATAATTTTTGCTTTCATATACAAAAAATCTCAAAATCAAAAGTTAATTGGCTTAAGATAAACAACAGTCTTGATTTAATCATGCCCTACTATGCTAGTGGCTTAAATTGACCCTTTAACCTCAGTGAGTTTAGTAAACATAAATACAAACTTACCTGTTTCATCATGGTAATTCACAGCTTCTGTCTCCATCCACGCATTGTCAGTGTTTCGAGGATCATCAACATATCCCTTATATATCTATTTTTGAAAGGAGACATTTTTTTTTTTATTTCAACATATAACGATGTAGGAATAAGGCAGAAAGGGTGGGCTGAGAGCGCCTCCGTGCAGCCCCGAGCAAGCCGCTGCCCAGGACCACCCGAGGACGGGTGCGCTGCCAAGCAGGACGCCTCACAAACCGCTTGCACTTCCCGTTCTGTGACAACACTTTAGGACCAAACTTCATGGCCTGACAACGAGTCCATGCTGGTGAAGTATGGTTGTTTCCTTATGAGGTTTTCAACATTTAAAAATGTTATTACCATTGTCCCATAAGGCGTCCCCCTCCCCCTCGGGAAAGGACCCCTTCTCTGTCTGTGCGGTCTCTCTCCGCACACTTCCTACTGCTGGGCGGCTGGCTCTCAAACCCATTCCCACGAGAAGCCAAGCACCCGCTGGAGAGCCCCCCTCCCTTCAACGAGCACCCCCGCGTCAGCCGCGGAGGGCTGGGCAGACGCAGGTTACCGTCTCCAGAATCAGAAACAGGAATATGGGGAAATATCATATTGTATTTCTCAGCAATGTATTTTTTAAAAGAGAGGCAAATATCCTAGAACCTTTAACGTAATATTCCACACACTTGTTTCAAATTTCCCAGGGATTCATATTCTCTTTTGAGGAAGCATCAAATCCACCACTCAGAGTCTAATTTCAGAATTGGGAAGAGTCAGATTTAGGCCGCATGATTTTTAAAAAGTGTACATAATTTGGCCTGGCCCGGTGGCTCACACCTATAATCCTGCTACTCTGGGAGGCCTACACAGGAGGATCTCTTGAGCTCAGGAGTTCAAGACCAGCCTGAGCAAGACCCCTGTCTCCTAACCATGCAGTGTAGACACTTGTTATGGTAGGCACCCGTAGTCCCAGCTCCTCAGGTGGCTGAGGCAAGAGGATGGCTGAGCCCAGGAGCTTGAGGTTGCTGTGGGCTAGCCTGAGGTCACAGCAGTCTGGCCTGGGCAATAGAGTGAGATTCTATCTCAAAAAAAAAAAAAAAAACCAACTTAAAAAAAAAGGTAGACAATTTATGTATTTTTATATTTTAATAATTTCTGTGATTAGAGTTTCAGAAACACAAAGGTAGACTATTCTAGCTAAACAAAGGAGAAATATAAATAAAACTAAGTTAATCCCCCTGGGATTTCTTAATTATTTATGTTCTCCAGATTTGTTTTGGCCATGTTAGTTAGATGACTAGATCCAAATCTTTTTTTTTTTTTTTTAATTTTTTCCATTATTTTTATTTATTTGTGTATTTATTTTTGGCCAGGGCTGGGTTTGAACCCACCACCTCCGGTATATGGGACTGGTGCCCTACTCCTTTGAGCCACAGGCGCCACCCCTAGATCCAAATCTTAACTGTTAACTTAGTTTTATTTACTGAACTCAGTACTATTATGAAATCAATTTATAATCACTCACACTTTCATACGAAAGATGAATCACAACTATAGCCTAGGAGGAAGGAGGAAAGGGGGGTGGGAGGAAGGTGGGTGGGTCGATAGAGGGAGGGTTAGTAGCGGGACCACACCTATGGAGCATATGGCAAGTACAAGTTGCATCTATCAGGTGCAGAACACAAATGTCTTAACACTGTAATTGGGTAAATGAGGCGAAGGCTATGTTAATTAGTAGGATGCAAGCACTCCAAATTGTATAAATAACCAACACATTGAATCCAACCCCTCGCAAAAAAAGAAGAAATCCCAATTCTGAAGAGAACAAAGCAATTCAAACAAAAGGCCAACAAAAGTGAAAAGAAAATCTGTTCTTTTCCTTAGTAGTACTACACATATCCCTTACAACGTTATTAAAAATCACAGATATAATACAGACAAAACAGACATGAGACTTAAATGACTGTCAACCAGAAAAACTCTGTATATCATTTAATAGGTAAATGTCCTTTCAGAGAGAGTTGAATTCATGCAAAAGAAAAAGGTTTTCTATTGGATGGGTACTCAGCATGTAAGAAAATAGTTTCTCACATGTAGTGTAAAGAAAGACGAGGAGGAAAAAATGATTATAATAAATGATACAATTAACCTAAAGTTGAGCTATAAAACTTTAAAATATAATAGAAATCGACTTATGGTGAAGATCTAGACTTTGTTTTTATAAATATATTTAAAATCAAATATACAAGTATTCCACTTCATTTAAAGAAGGGTCTACTAGATTTACAGGCAAACTTTGAATCATTTTCTTTAATCCAAAGGACCAAATCCCTCCTAGGAACCACCATGTCTTACCACGAGATGTTCTTGGCTGAAGAGTTTGTGCAACTGTTCTTCTATTTCTCTCTTCTCAGCACTAGATTTCTGCAAGGAGTTGAGAGCTTCCTCACCGAATTCTCTTTTCAGTGTGGCACTGATCTTCTCTCCTGGATCCACCATCCCCTGAGAGTTACGTTGAAAAAAAGTAATAAGTTTGATTCATTCAACACATACTTATGGAGTGGTACAGTGGACATTTATTATTCTATCTGCCCATAAAAAGTAATCCCCATTCCTCTGTGATATGCTCTTCTCTAAAGAGGTTGTAGCAGAAGCAGCCAATATAAGGATACATTATTTCTCTATAGTGATGGGTCCAAGGCCAGTCTATGGCAAATTGAGCCTATCAAACTAATTTCCTGGCACTTTCCAAACTCAAACTGAGGCAAGAAGGCCTGGAGATAAGAAAGAATACAGCAAATTGGACGGTGCCTGTGGCTCAAAGGAGCAGGGCGCCGGCCCCATAGGTCGGAGGTGGCGGGTTCAAACCCAGCCCCGGCCAAAAACTGCAAAAAAAAAAAAAAAAAAAGAATATAACAAATTCATCCTTCCCTCATTGTTCATTCCATTCAGCCACACTATCTCCTCAGTATTCTCATGACATGCCACACATGCTCCCACCTGAGGGCTGTTGCAACTGCTGTTCCCTCTGTCAAGATGCTTTTCCCCAGACACCTACATGGCTCACTCGTTTACCTCCTTCAGATCTTTACTCAAATATCACCTTCTCAGGGAGAGTGTCTCTAACTTTCCTGTCTAAACTTGTGAACTCTCAAACACTTCCTAGTCCTCTACCTTAAGGTTTCTTTTATCATCTTCTATACAATATATTTAACTTATTTATCTTATATGATCTGTCTCTCCTACTGGAACGTGAGCACTAAAGGACAGGAATGTTTCTTTTGATCGCTCTGTTGTATTTGCAATGTCTAAAATATTAGTTGGCAAAGATACTCAAAATACACTGATTACATGAGTAACTCTCAAAATATCAATAACAATAGTTCTTTGCTTGATAAGAATTTCAAATTACAATAAAAATATAAGATCCTTTAATGAAATAATTATGTTATTACACTCAGCATAAGTTTGACTATTTGACCCACGGAAATTAGCTTAAGCTCATATTGAAGTTAGCTCAGATCTTTATTTCTATTCTGTGTTTATTCGAAAAAGTAGATCCGCCATTTGATCCTGCAATTCCTCTACTAGGTGTGTATACAAAAGACCAAAAATCACTTTATAACAAAGATATTTGCACCAGATTGTTCATAGCAGCTCAATTCATAAGAGCCAAGTCATGGAAGAAGCCCAAGTGCCCATCCACCCATGAATGGATTAATAAATTGTGGTATATGGATACCGTGGAATATTATGCAGCCTTAAAAAAGATGGTGGCTTTAACTCTTTTAAATTTACATGGATGGAGCTGGAACATAGGCTTCTTAGTAAAGTATCTCAAGAATGGAAGAAAAAATACCCCATGTACTCAGTACTATCATGAAACCAATTTACAATCACTCACACTTTCATATGAAGAATAAATAGATTACAACTATGGACCAAGATGGAGGGAGGAGGGGGGATGGAAAGGGAAGGGGAAAGTCAGATGGAGGGAGGGTGAATGGTGGGATTACACCAATGGTTCATATTGCAAGGGTACATGTCAGATCTATTAGTATAAAGTATAAATGTCTTAACACAGTAACTAAGTAAACAATATTAACCAATGAAAAAAAAATAAAATTACAGTAATAAAAAAAGACTTTCTTGCAAATAGTGGTTTGTAAAGCATCATCTTCACATTAAACTATCTGTTTCATAATACAGCATAAAATATAAAATCCTATACCACACACATTTTAAGAGGCCACTTCAAATACACCACTGGTATAGATTCCATCTAAATGCCAAAAAAAGTGCACCCTTCTTAATGATATTACAGAAATTTTTAAGACTACAAGAATAGTAGTACTTTTAAGTACTAAAAGTACTTAAGTAAGTAATAAAAGCTATCATTTTTTATTATGTCTATGTCTAAAGTTATCAGTATTCAACAAAAAAATGTTAAAAATATTACCTGGGGCTTGAAGTAGAGGTGAGTTCTGAGATGGGAGCCAACACTGAGTGCCTACCATTTACCAGGTGTTTATATGCTATCTCCCATAATCCCGTGAGGCAGATATCTTTATCTCAAAGACAAGGGCCTGAGTTCTGTATCACCCCAGTTGTAAGAGGAAAAGACAGAACACAGGCCTAGATCTAACTCCAAAGTCTATGTTCTTTTCTACGGGTATCAGAATTAGACTCAGATTCTAAGAGCCTTGGATTATCCTAAACTTGTTACTGATAACGACAGTTCATGGCAGGGACGAAAGACAAAAGAACCACTACATGAACCGGGGGAGAATGGAAGATGCATGGAGTAGGAAAAGTGCTCAGACAGCAGCCTTACAGGAAGTATAAACAACTAACAAGAATTTGGACATTAATTTTATTTAACTGTAATGCTCACCCCTGGGATTGCCCATTCTCCACAGTCTTTCCTTTTTATTGCAACAAACTGTAAGATGTGTTTCCCAGAAACTGGATGGGTGATTTTATTTCCACTGCTGTCTCTTTTCCACCTGTGAATAGTGATGTGAAATCATAACTGACTTACAACAAAGACGAAGATTCTAACTCAAGCTTGAGACAAATTATAAAGGTATAGTTTTCTTTATATCACTGCATACATAAATTTACCTCAAATCAACTAGTTTTACAAGAGAACTGTTATTTTTTATTAGAAATAGTCTATATTTAGCACCGTTACAAACCAGTACAAATACCTACATTACATAAAGGATATTGATTCTCCACAAAAAAAAATTCAGGATATAAGCAGCTTTTACTATTTAAAGTACTATTAGAAAAAGCTTATAAGCAGAATAGAATTTTTAAAAAAGAGTTGCAAAAGTTGGCTCGGCACCTATAGCTCAGCGGTTTGAGTGCCAGCCACATACACTAGGGCTGGTGGGTTCAAACCTGGCCCTGGCCTGCCAAACAACAAGGACAACTACAATTAAAAAAAAAAAATAGCCAGGCGTTGTGGTGGGCACCTCTAGTCCCAGCTACTTGGGAGGCTGAGGCAAGAGAATTGCTTAAGCCCAAGAGTTGCAGGTTGCTGTGAGCTGTGATGCCACAGCACTCTATCAAGGGCAACATAGTGATACTCTGTCTCAAAAAAAAAAAGTTGCAAAAGTTATTTTTTTAAAGTTCAAGGATCCTTTCTAAAAATTATTGGTAGGGGAAAAGACCTGGCAATATTTGCTTTGTTATCAGAAAAGTAGATAATATGATACAGTTTAGCTGATATAAAAAGGAATGCCTCTCAATCTTTATGCTCACTTTAAATAAAAAATTCTATCCTTTGATTTAATTTTACATTTTGAACTGAATTGCACATTGTTTTATAAAAAGTACAAAGGCAATGTTAATTGCAAAATACACTTTTTCTAATTACAGCCTCTTTCCCAGATATGTTGACAAATCTTCCCTTCCCCTTCCTTATCTCCATATCAACGTCCACCCCTAATTTAATTTTAAGAATTGTTCCAATGGTCTCCTAGGCAAAAAAGAAAAGGTAGATTTTTGAACTTCTGATCTAAAAAAGAAAAGTCTGGGTTCAGCACCTGTAGCTCAGTGGCTAGGGCACCAGCCACATATACCAGAACTGGCGGGTTCAAATCCAACCTGCGCCTAACAAAACAACAATGACAACTACAACCAAAAAATAGCCGAGCGTTGTAACAGGGGCCTGTAGTCCCAGCTACTTGGGAGACTGAGCCAAGAGAATCACTTAAACCCAAGAGATTGAGTTTGCTATGAGCTGTGACATCACAGCTTTCTACAGAGGGCAACATAGCAAGCCTCTGTCTCAAAAAAAAAAAGTCTATGATCTAATCATCACTTTGGATGAGATCCAGTGAAATATTGGTTTAGGTATGAGATTGCAAATTTCTTTACATAACAGCTAACTCCATATCTAAACTATAATTCTTCCCTTAAAGAGCAGTAGTGTGAGACGTGTAAGTGAATAAATTGTCATGTAGGGGCGGTGCCCGTAGCTCAGTAGATAGGGCGCCAGCCACATACACCAAGGCTGGCAGATTCAAACCCAGCCCAGGCCAGGTAACACAACAATGACAACTGCGACAACAAAAACAGCCAGGCATTGTGGCGGGTGCCTGTAGTCCCAGCTACTTGGGAGGCTAAGACAAGAGAATCACTTAAGCCCAAGAGTTTGAGTTTGCTATGAGCTGTGATGCTACAGCACTCTATCCAGGGTGACAGCATGAGACTATTTTTTGGTTGTAGTTGTCATTGTTGTTTTAGCTGGCCCGGGTCGGGTTCAAACCCACCAGCCTCAGTGTATGTGGCCAGCGCCCTACCCAGTGAGTACGGGTGCCACCCAGCAAGAAAGTTTAAAAGAGCGAATTTTAAGAGGAAAAGCTTATAGAATAAGGATATAAAAAAAGAAAACATTTTTGCACAACTGAATAATGTGTTTGTTTTAAGCTAAGTGATATCATAAAAAAGTCAAAAATCAACAAAAATTTAAAAGGTTATACAGTAAAGAAGTTACAGCAACCTAAAGCAAATTATTAAAAACTTTTTGAGTTTAGCATAACCTAAGAGCACAGTGTTTATGAAGTCTACAGTGGTACCACCATGTCCTAGGCCTTCACATTTACTTACCCATAACAATTTCCTGTCCTGCAAGCTCCATGCATGGTAAGTGTATCATTTTTTATCTTTTATATAGTACTTTCACTGAACCTTTTCTACGTTTAGATACATGACTACTTACCATCATGTTACAACTGCCTACGGTACTCAGTACAAGAACGCACTGTATGGGTTGGTAGCCTAGGAGCAGCAGGCTGTAGCATCCTAGGTGTAAAGCAGACTGTACCCTCTAACTCTGTGTGTGTATACTCCGTGAGGTTTGCACAATGAAATCCCCTAGCAATGCATTTCACAGAACGTATCCTCATGGTTTAGTGACACCAATACATATGTGTGTACACGTGGGTATACATGTTTACATAAATATACATACATATACGTAACTATAATCTGTATTGTTCCCATCACTTAGCTCTTTGCTACTGAAATGTTTTATTGTTTTAATGTTTTATTTGGTTCTTACCTGGTTATGATGGGATCTGCAGCATGATTGGGACCCCATCGCCCCAAAAGCCCCCGACCAACCAGTCCTGTCCGTCCTGCAGGATTTCTAAGAAAAAATATAAAATCAATTTAATGTGTTCATCTTTCTTAGCCTGACTTAACATGGCCTAAGAGAAGGCAGTACAAGTCCATAACAAGGAAGTATTTCCTCACAACCAGTGACACCTATCTATCCAGCACTGAAATCATTTATTGCGTGATATTGTTACTTAATTATTCTTGTATGCATGGATTAAGCTTTGGCCCTGATCCAGGAGGAGGATCTCATTTCCAAAGTGGTTCTACAATGTAAGAATTGTTTCAGTTTTCCACTGTGTTCCTAAATTCAAACTAGAACCTTAGTGTACCCTTAAAATGATCTTTGCCTAATCATCAATGTCTGAAATGATTACCACTGACCTCTCAGGATACCCACACCTCACTTTGCTTTGGCATCATTCTCCTTTCCTACTCTATTCTTCTACAATAATTTAAGGTTATGCAATTAAAATGTCAAGTTGCTTCTGTTACATTTTTAAGTTCATTTTCTTCAGTGGTTTCTAGATTTTTTTAATCAGTATTATATATTTTATAGCATATTATAAAGGTATCAGTAACACTTACATATCACAGATTTCAAGTATACTAAAAGTTTTTTTTTAAAGTCATCTTACTATTTAACCTCCTGCCATAACCCAGTATTTAAAATCGTGCCCTTGGCTCGGTGCCTGTAGCACAGTGGTTATAGCACCTGCCACATACACTGAGGGTGGCGGGTTTAATCCTGGTGTGGGCCAGATAAACAACAGTGACAATTGCAACAAGAAATATCCAGGCATTGTGGTGGGAGCCTGTAGTCCCAGCTACTTGGGAGGCTGAGGCAAGAGAATCGCTTAAGCCCAAGAGTTGGAGGTTGCTGTGAGCTGTGATGCCACAACACTCTTCTGACAGTGACATCGTGAAACTCTTACCTAGATCAGTAATCTTACCTATTTAATGCTCTATCCTTTGTCCTTCCACTATGGGAAAATAACTAACTCACCAAAATTTCCCCTTTAGCCATCCATTTTTATTCTGTTCTTCCCTGTGACTATTAAAAATGAATGAATTTTTGTGTTGTTTTGTACTAGCCTGAGATATATTTCAGCAAGACTTGCAGAAAGACAAGCTAAGAGACCTCGCTGGCTGGCAATAATTCTTCTCACATTCACAGGAGGTGTAAGGTGGCTAGCATCCATATTTTATTCCATGTACCCACACACCTAACCACAAATGATCAAAGTCAACATGAAGAAAAAGAATGTTGGCTCGGCTCCTGTAGCTCAGCGGCTAGGGCGCCAACCACATACACCAGAGCTGGCAGGTTCGAATCCAGCCCAGACCTGCCAAACAACAATGACAACTACAATCAAAAAACAGCCGGGAGTTGTAGTGGGTGCCTGTAGTCCCAGCTACTCAGGAGGCCGAGGCAAGAGAATCGCTTAAGCTCGAGGGTCTGAGGTTGCTGTGAGCTGTGATGTAACGGCACTCTACCCAGGGCGACAGCTTGAGGTTCTTTCTCAAAAAGAAAAAGAATGTTAGTTTTTATAGATGATCAAGCCTATAACTTATAAACTACAAACAGTGGAATGGACACACATCCTATAGCCTGAGAAGCACTGTAAGTTGTTTGCAGAGAGAGAGAAATGAAGCCAATGTATAGAGAAAAGCAGAAATGAGGCAGAAAGAGTCCTGATGGATTTCCAAACCCACTTCTTCCTAAAGTTACCTGCATTTCTGCTTTGAATTCCTTGAGACAATCCTATAGCCTTAAAATAATTTCACTTTTTTGTTCAGGCAAGCTAAAGTTAGTTTCTCTTAGTCAAAAAGTACTGACTAAAACAACAATCTCTCTTGCAAGGGGAGTTTGACTTGACTTGATAACATACAGAGGTGAGTAAGTTATAACCAAGGAAAGAATGAGCAGAACTGTAGGAACTGGGGCGGAGTATTACCTTTTCTTTACCTTAAAGCTCAAACTCTTGGGCTTAAGCGATTCTCTTGCCTCAGCCTCCCAAGTAGCTGAGACAACAGGCACCCACCACAACATCCAGCTATTTTTAGAGATGAGGTCTCACTCTGGCTTAGGCTGGTCTCGAACCTGTGAGCTGAGTCAATCTACCTGCCTCGGTCTCCCAGAATGCTAGGATTACAGGGGTGAGCCACTGTGCCCAGCCAAAACTAAGAATTCAAAGTGCAACATTTTTATAAGGTAATAAACATGATTAAAAATCTAAGATTCTTTGATTTATCCTTTTATTATGATAATTTTTATATTTCTCCCTAACTTTTATAAAATCTTAAGGAAAATGGATAATTTTGGAATTGTGTAGAAAAATCTTTTTTTTTTTTTTTGAGACAGAGTCTCACTATGTCGCCCTCAGTAGAGTGTCATAGCATCACAGCTCACACCATCCTGAACAATAGCGAGACCCTGTTTCTACTAAGCAGCAGAAAAATTAGCCGAGGAGGCTGATGCAGAGAGATCGGTTAAACCCAGGAGGCTGAGGTTGCTAGGGTGATGCTGCGGCAATCAAGACTGGGCAACAAAGTGAGACTGTTTCAAAAAATAAAAAGACATACAAATGGCCAAAAAGAAAAATGAAAAAAATTGCTCAATATCACTAATCATCAGAGAAATGCAAATTAAAACCACTCATTGAGACACCATCTTACAACAATCAGAATGACTATTACCAAAAAGTCAAAAAATAACAAATGTTGGCAAAGATGTGGAGAAAAGGGAATGCTTAGACACTGTTAGCAGGAATGTAAACTAGTACAACCTCTATGAAAATAGATTTCTCAAAGAAGTAAAAATGGAACCACCATTTGATCCGGGATCCCACTACTGTGTATCCACTCAAAGGAAAAGAAAACATTATATCAAAAAGATACTGGCACTCATATATTTTTCACAACACCATTCACAACAGGAGAGTTATGGAATCAATCAAGTGTCTATCAACAAAGAATGGATTAAAAATGTAAATTTAGTATATATACACAATCGAATACTGTGCAGAATAAAATCATGTCTTTTGCTGCAGCATGGATGGAACTGGAGGACTTTACATTAAGTGAAACAACTCAGAGCAGAGAGTCAAACACCACACGTTCTCACTTATTGCAGTTTGACCCGGGGCCGGGTTTGAAGCCACCACCCTTGGTATATGGGGCCAGCACCCTACCCACTGAGCCACAGGCGCCGCCCATACATGTTCTCACTTATAAGTGGGAGCTAAGTAATATGTACACATGGGTATAGAGAGTGGAATAATAATCACTACAGACTGGGAAAGCTGGGAAGGAAGAAAGGGAATGGATAATAGTGATACAGGACAAGTGGTGCCCCTGCCAGCTCAGCCAAGCAGGAAAGGGGGGACCCCCCCCCCAAGGACTCCCTAACCCTCTGCTAGAGACTCAAGTAGTCAGAGGAGCCAGACAATTGCTGGGGAGACACCGGCACCTTGGTGTCTCCTTCCCTTTGCACTATGACTGAACAGGGAACCCCATTTCTATGCCTAGGTCTATTTCCTGTAAGTTTCCAAGGCCTCACTTCTATGAATGGACTCATTAATACATTCATTCCCTTGCCCCATGAGAAGGGCCTGTATCCATTCATTAATGCACTCATTCACCTTGGTGGGGAGGGCTGTATCCATTCATTTCCTGGCCTCATATAAATGCAAGGATCCCATGGAACTATATAGAGCCCTGGACAAAGAGCCCAGAG
Organism: Perodicticus potto; assembly: GCA_963574655.1. NCBI lineage: Eukaryota > Metazoa > Chordata > Mammalia > Primates > Lorisidae > Perodicticus > Perodicticus potto. Next base: position 24,477 of record CAUYRH010081182.1, read on the forward strand.
AGAGAGCTTTCTTCCCCAGACTTGGGGTTTTTTCTCTCTGCCAGGAGCAATGGTGTTTTTGTATTCTTTTCTGTAATAAATCCCGTTTTACCACTGATCTGTAGTCCATGGATTCACCTTCGAATCACAAAGACCAAGAACCCACTGAAGATGAAATTCCGGTATCAATCGGACATTACTTATGGATATAACATACGCTATACAGATGCACACTGAAGGCCCAGACTTCACCACTACCCAATATATCCACTTAAAAGGATTGCAAGAATACCCACTAAACCTACACAAATTTTAAAAAGACAGTATACCATTTAATAAATAACTAACAAACACATAATTTTCAATCCTTTCTCTATTAATTTATTCAATTAATTACTTTTACCTTCAAGGTACAGTTACAAAAAGATGCATTCAAATCTGCCTCTGTTGGCTCGGCGCCTGTGGCTCAGCGGGCTAAGGCGCCAGCCACATATACCTGAGCTGGCGGGTTCCAATCCAGCCTGGGCCCATCAAACAACAATGACGGCTGCAACCAAAAAATGGCCGGGCGTTGTGGCGGGCACCTGTAGTCTCACTACTTGGGAGGCGGAGGCAGGAGACTCGCTTGAGTCCAGGAGTTGAAGGTTGCTAGGAGCTGTGATGCCGCAGCACTCTACCCAGGGTGACAGCTTGAGGCTGTCTCAAAAAAACAAACAAACAAACAAATCTGCCTCTGCAACTTACTAGCTACATTACCTGTATACAAACTGCTATACTCTCTTCCCTTACCTGTAAAATGGAACTAAAAATATCCACCTTCTGGGTTATTGTGAAGATTTAATTAGATCACATATAAAAGTTCTTTTATAAATGTCTGGCACATACAAGCGTTCTGTAAATGTTAACTGTGTTTCCTGTTTTTTGAAGACCCATTATTGTAAGATGCTCCATTCCCAATACCTACCTAGGTCTTCCATTTTCAATCTCATACAGGCCATTCTGGCTCTTTCTCTCAATATGCCCATCTTTTTCATTAAACTTCGGAGAAAAATTACTTTCACTGTAATGAGAATATCAATGCAAAATAAGAAATAATGATTCAAAACTACCAACAGCTTAACAACACAAATCTATCTGTTATTCATAAGCAGTATGCCTGAAATGGTAAATTTTTAAGGCCTAATGTCCATTTACAAATCCATCTTATTCCTTCAGAACAATTTCTAAGGAAAAAAAGGGTATCTTAGAATAGAAAGAGGTGTATTAATATTGGACTATTAAACCCTCTGGAAAGGACTACTGGAAAAGGACTGAAGCTCCTCCTATGCTCTACCAAAAAAGTCTACATTACTGCTGGCAAGAAAGAATTGTCTGCGGGTACATTATGGTTTCCATGTGGCCCTCAAAAAAATAAACAAATAAATAAATAAAATGAGACAGGCACAATGGCATCCTCTAAAATGGGGGAAACAGAGCAGGTTTAAAGCTAATAATTTCTCCACAGGTCATTGTCATGATTAATTAATAATCCAAATACTATCACAAAGTTACAAACACATCTTTCAAAATAAGCAAACTATGGGTCAAAACCAAATCAATCACAGCAATAAGTCCATGGTGAAGTTCAACAACTTAATGAACTAATACTGAATCTATCGAATCAGTACAATTTTTTTTTTTATTTTTTGAGACAAGGTCTCTCTATGTTGCCCTCAGTAGAGTTCCGTGGCTTCATAGCTCCCAGCAACCTCAAACTCTTGGACTTAAGCAATTCTCTTGCCTTCGCCTCCCAAGCGGCTGAGACTATAAACACCCACCACAACACCTGGCTATTTTTTTGTTGCAGTTGTCATTGTTTAGCAGGCCTGGCCAGGTTTGAACTCTCCTACCTCAGTGTATGTGGCTGGCGCCTTTACCCACTGAGTTATGGGCGCCACCCAAATCAGCAAAAATTTTACCTTAGCTAAAATAATATCCTAAGAAGACTATCATTTATAATAAACTTATCCATTAAACCAAATTTATAAAACTGTTCTAAAACTGAGAAAGCAATTTAGCAGGGTGGTTAAAAGAATGCATTCTGAAGTCAAAGTGAGTTCAAATCCAAGCGAAACCATCTACTAGCTCTGTGATCACAAGGGGAAACTTTCTGTGCTTCTGTTCTGTTGGGTTTTTCAGTGCAGCATTTCTATGAATTTAGTGAAAGCCCCTTCTCTCGCTCTCCTTCCCTCTCTCTTCTTTATCCATCCCTTTTCTATTTTTTCACGCTGATCTAATGTTATCATCATTCTATTCTTAGTAATCTGAAAAAAAATTCTGGAAAATGTTCAAATACAAGTCTAGCTATCTTGGAAAATAAACACAAAAGATGTTCTACTGACAACCCAAACATATACCACCATTTCATAACAAATAGCTGAATAGCTGTCCTTTCAAATTTGGAAGGATCCTCATAAAAGCCCCCGGGGAAAACTGAAAAAAAAAAATGTTTAGCTTGGCAAGCATTCAAGCAAATACAGAAATTGAGTTTTATGACACAGTAACACATAGATTAAAATGACGTTTTGGGTGTTAAAAAGATAATTTATAATACAGCCATTGCCTTCTCTAAAAGTCTTACACCCAGCTAATGCTCACCTGATCTGAGGATCTGCCCACCTGGGGCCAGCTAAAACAGAGAGTGCAGTATATTCAACAGGATTATAGTCGTGCCACTCAACGAGCCAGCCCACTTTCTCATTAGGAACTTGGCTTCGTTCAACTTTTGAACCTGGGTAAGGAGATGTCCGAGCCTTGTTGTGGGAATTCTCTTTGGAACCATTAGAACCAGACATGGTGCTGGTACTAAACCAACAGGATGAAAATGAGTTTCTGGTGAAGGAAAAAGGAAAAACGTTTTACACAAATAACAAAAATATATTAAAGAACCAACTTTGAAGATCTAAAAACACACGTTCAATTTTGAAAACTTAAAAACCAGAAAATCCAAATTTGATGGATATTAGTATAAAGGTCCAACATCTGTGATAGATTACTTTCAAATACAAAATTTTAAAAACATAGCTAAATCTTATTAATTAGCACCTACTCACTGAATGTATTTTACAGTTGAAAAAAAGACACAAGCTGGGGGCAGCGCCTTTGGCTCAAAGGAGTAGGGCGCCAGCCCCATATACTGGAGGTGGCAGGTTCAAACCCAGCCCCGGCCAAAAACAAACTGCAAAAAAAAAAAAAAACCACAAGCTTACTTTTGTGTTATCTGATGTGAAAGGGGAAGTTTGTTATGGAAACTTAGCCACAAAAACAAATGTAAAAGAAAGCTATTTAAGTCTACATAAGCAACTAAGTTTTTTAAAAACTAATTACTGTCTAATATACATGTGTAAAACATATGGCAAAAATAGTACACAGGAAGAACAGGAAAATGGAAATTCAGTATTGCAACGTTCTTATATTGAAGTCATGTAAAATTATTTGAAGGTACATTGTAATAAATATACAAATTGTAAACTTTAGAGCAAACTTACGTAAAATTAAGAGGCATAAAATAATTGGACAGCATACGAAAAAAAACCCTTTATCCTAATCATACAGCATACACAAAGACTTTTCATGTCTCCTCCTGCCTAAATGGCTTCTCATTATTCTTAAAATGAAAATACAAATTCCTGACGACCCTTACTATAACATGTAAAGTAGGAAAGGAGATGCTGAAAATGTGGTAAAGGATGACAGCACCTTTCCTTGTTCTCAGAGTACCCATCAATTTAATGTGGTAAAGGATGACAGCGCCTTTCCTTGCCCTCAGAGTACCCATCAATTTGCTCTTCTGGGACAAACAGTTGACAGGGCTAACACCACTGGGTGGAGGTGACAAGCTAGTAAGTCAACATCGTGTGTCTCCCAAAAGCACACACTGGAAGCACACACGAACATTTCTGAGGTATTCCCGCCAAGAATGTATGACTTTGGAAGAAAAGTATCCAATGTACTCAGTACTATTATGAAACCAATTTACAATCACTCACACTTTCATATGAAGATAGATCATACCTATGGCCCAGGATGGAGGAAGGGGCTATGGGGGGGGAGGGGAGGTCACATGGGGGGAGGATGAACAGTGGGACCACACCTATGGTGCATATTGCAAGGGTACATGTCGGATCTATTAAGTATAGAGTATAAATATCTTAACACAATAATCAAGTAAATGAGGTGAGGGATATATTAACTAGTATGATGTAAGCATTCCAAATTTTATATGAAATCAGCACATTTTACCCTATAAATGCATTAATGTGTATGTGATCTATGTGTTTATGATTTAGTAAAAAAAGAACGTATGACTTGATCCCTGAACTGGACACAACAAAATATACAACAGACCCAGGTTAAGGGACATCTTACAGAATGAAAGTCTGTACTCTCTAACAGCAACAGCCATGAAAGATAAAGAAGGACTCTTTCAGATAGACAAAGACTAAACACACGAGACAACTAAATGCCATCAACGATCCTGGACTGGCTCCTGAATCATAAAGGAAAATCTGTTATTCATAAGCAGTATGCCTGAAATGGTAATTTTCAGAATGATACATTACAGGAGAAATGGTAAAGTTTGAATGCTGTAAGTAACATATTTATATTGTGTAAATGTAGAAATAATATTAGCAGGCGATTTTTTTTTTCTTAAAAAAAGTATCTTATCTAGCTCCAACAAAGAAAAGCCCAGGGCTTTCCTGGTAAATGCTGACAAACATTTACAGAAAAATTAACATTAATCTTCCTTAAATTCTTCCCAAAAAAATTGAAGAGGAAATATTTCCAAAGTCATTCTTTTTTTTTTTTTTTTTTTTGAGACAGAGCCTCAAGCTGTCACCTGGATAGAGTGCTCTGGCATCACAGCTCACAACAACCTCCAATTCCTGGGCTCAAGCGAGTCTCCTGCTTCCGCCTCCCAAGTAGCTGGGACTACAGGCGCCCGCCACAACGCCCAGCCATTTTTTGGTTGCAGACGTCATTGTTGTTTGGCAGGCCCGGGCTGGATTTGAACCCATCAGCTCAGGTGTATGTGGCTGGCACCTTAGCCCGTTGAGCCACAGGCGCTAAGCCATTTCAAAGTCATTCTATGAGACCAGCAATATCCTGATATCAAAGCTAGACAAAGATCCCTGATGAATATTAATGCAGAAATCCTCAACAAAATAATAACAAAGAGAATTCAACAGCTCATTAAAAAAAGAGTAGGGCGCCGGCCCCATATGCCAGCGGTGGCGGGTTCAAACCCAGCCCAGGCCAAAAACTGCAAAAAAATAAAAAATAAAAAAATAAAAGGATATATCATGACCAACTAAGACTTATTCTTGGGATGTAATGATGATTCCACATACAAAAATCAATGTAACAAATCACATTAACAGAAACAAGAAAAAAAATGACTATCTCAATTGATGCAGAAAAATTACTTAGCAAAATTCAATACTCTTTTATGATAAAAATATTCAACAAACTAGAGACAGAAAGAACATAATAAAAGCCATGTATGAAAAGCCTGGAGTGTGGTGGTGAAAGACTGCAAGTTTTTCCTCTAAGACCAGGAACAAGGTAAGGATGCCCACTTTCACCACCTTTATTCAATATAGTACCTAAAATCCTAGCCAGAGCAATTAGGCAAGAAAAAGAACTAAAAGGCATCCAATTTGTAAAGGAAGAAGTAAAATGGTTTAACAAGTTGAACATCCCTAATTCAAAAATCTGAAATTTAAAACTTGTTGAATGTCGACAAGTGGAAAATTTCATGCCTGACCTCATGTGATAGGTCACAGATAAAAGAAAAAAAAAAAAAAACCACCCAGGAAATAAATACTGACTAGGATGCAGAGAGATTTACTTGCTATTAAAAATAATGACATGGGCTCCGTGCCAGTCGCCCAGTAGTTAGGGCATCAGCCACATATACCCAGGCTGGCAAGTTGAACACAGCCCAGACCTACTAAACAATGACAACTACAACAAAAAAAATAGCCAGGCATTGTGGGGAGACACCTGTAGTTCCAGCTACCTGGAGGCAGAGGCAAGAGAATTGCTTAAGCCTAAGAGTTTGAGATTGCTGTGAGCTGTGACACCACAGCACTCTACCAAAGGCAACGTAGTGAGAATCAGTCTAAAAAAAAAAAATTTGTCATAAGGTACTATTGGGGAAAAAAAAGTGGCTTCAGAAGTGTGCACAATATGATACATACTTAAGATATAAAATTTATCTATAAATGTACAAGTACATACATTTAAGAGTATGTACTATGTATATACTATATTAGTATTCTACTGCTGCCATGAAAATTACCACAAACTCGGTGCCTTAAAACAAGACAAATTCATTATCTTTCAGTTCTGGGGGTTAGAAATTCATCACGTGTCTCACTGGGCTAAAGCCCAGGTGTCGACAAGGCTGTGTTCCTTACTGGAGACTCTAGAGAAAAATCCATGCCCTCTTTCCCAGCTTATAGAGGGCATCCCCATACTGTGGCTCATGGTCTTCTTCCATCAGTTTCTAGACAGCAACATTGAGCCCCTCTGACCATTTTTTAGTAATCATGACCACAATCTCTGACGACAGCCTGGTCATTTGAAAAAAACAAACCAGGTGCCCCTGGATAATGCAGGATGCTCTATCCATCACAAAAGTCCATAATCACACCTGCAAACTCTCTTTTGCTATGTAAACCAACATACCCAACAGGTTCAAGTGATTACAATGTAGAAGGGGGTGGGTGGGGGGGCATTATCTGCCAACCAAAAATATCTATAATACTTACTATATGAGTGTGGGGAAAACTATGTATAGAAGGATCCATATCATCATGTTAACATAGGTGCTGATGTGCACAGAAAGAGGAAAAGGAGGGAAGAGAAGAAAGGGAAAGAAAATGGGAGCAAGGAGGAAAAGAGGGAGCAGGTAGAGAAAGAAAAAGGAAAAGGTGAGAAAGAAAAGAGGAGAATGGCAAAGATGGAAAAAAAGAAGAGAAAGGGGAAAAGGGGAAGAAGATTGGAAGAAGGGATAAGAAAACAGAAAGGAAAAAAGGAAGCAAGCAAATAAAAGGAAGCCCTACTCAAACCTACCAAATGAAGGGAGGTATGACCAAATTACATCGAATGTATACTTTTAGATCAAACTATATAATTACATTTGTGTACAAAATTTTATTTTAAAAAAATTCTCCTTAACCTGACCTACAAGAACTGCCTACTATATACCTCCTCAATATATAGTGTGTACGATGTACCCACCATTACAGTATCTTCCAGAAGTGTCCCTGCCATGCCCTAAAGGCCGAGTGACATGTGTACAGTTCTGTAACGGTGGACACACGTCACTACACTAACATGTCCAGACCCAAAGTACCATATGAGTGAACCCTAATTAGACTATGGGACTTGGGGTGTCAATACAGGTTCAGTTGTAACAAATGTACTAACAAATGTACCTCCCTGGAGGGATTACAGATAATGGGGAAGGATACGAAAATGTGGGGCGGGAGGTATATAGGAAATCTCTATCTTTCACTCAGTTTTGCTATGAACCTAAAACCGCTCTCCTCTGTTTTTAAAATCCTCATACTATCTCAATTCAACTCCTTGGCAACCTCTAGCTATTTAGTATCCAGTTTTGCCTTCTGGAATGCCATACAGTTGTACCCATACAGCTTTTTCAGATTGGCTCCTTTCATTTAGTAATACGCATTTATAAGACCCCTCCAGGTCTGTTCATGGCTTGACAGCTCTTTTCTTTTTAGCACTAAATAGTATTCCATTGTCTGGATATACCAGTTTATTTACCTTTTCACCTATGGAAGGATAACTTGGTTTCTTCTAAGTTTTGGCAATAATGAATAAAGTTGCTAAAATATCTGTGGGCAGGCTTTTGCGTGGACATTACGTTTTTAATTCATCTGGGTAAATACCAAATAGTTGTGACTGCTGGGTTATAAAAGTATGTTCACCTTTGTAAGAAACTGCCAAACTGTCCTTCTGATTTTTAATCCTTTCTTATTCTTGTGTCTGCACATGCCAATCAAGTTGTTTCCTTTCATCACATTTAAAGCTTTTGAAACAATTGCTATCTCATTATGCACTCACTTGGTATCTGCAAAGCACTATTAAACACTCAAAACTCAAGGAAAGCCTGACCAATAAAGATAATATCCCCAGAGGGGCTGTACAGTGTCAGATGAAAGAATAATTGACTTGTGATTAAGTTTATTGAAGTGGTAGGTTTGTTCATTATTTCCATGTTTTGATGACTTGCTTGTCTCAGCTGCAGTAGTATCTTCCTTGTTCAAACTAAACCCACACTCAATAAAAATGAATATATATTTATATATATGAATAGATATGAAACACATGTATTTATCAAAATTAGCAAATAGACTTCAAGTATGTGTTTTAAAAGCAAAATTTTAACATTTGTTAAGGAGCCCTAGCCTCTATCTGACTTCTTCTACAAAATTAAGAGTATTTCATGGTCTGGCAGTAGGGCAAGAAACAAGTTAAGAACATTAAATAATGCCAAATAGGAAACGACAATCTTGTTCCACTCCCTCCAATCAATGTTTCTGAATTAACTTGAAGCTCTTTGTTCCATGATTTAGCAATAAAAAGTGTATGAATTCCACAAATCTGCTACACACTCAGACAAGAGAAACTTACACATCTCAATGTTTACTTTTCTAAAATAAATTTAATTTTGCAAGAAAAATAGCAAAAATTCCAAGTATGCATCTTATCAAATCAAGATGAGTTAATGCTATTTATACACATTTTTACTGTTTAAATGTGATAGGTATCAGAAGAAGAATACTTACACACGTATATGACCTTCAATTTTTTATTGTATTACTAAATAGTGCAAGAAATTTCTTTGGCCTGACAATGTAAATTAAGTAGCTGACAAAGCTCATTTTACAAAACAAAAGCCAATTCCTAAAACTAGCAAACTTAAAAGAATTGGGATACTGACATGATATTTTGAAATAAAGAAACTTTGTAATCGTAATTACTCTTTTCAGCTAAAAGACGATAAAATTGTATGAAAGGAAATAAAATAAAATCCACTGCAGGAAATAGGACACCACCAGTGAATGACAAGTTTTTAACCAATTTCAGAACAATGCAAAGTGGATAGAATCAAAAGCTATTCCAAAAAGAAGGGCTACAGAGGTTTCGAGCTTAAAGTCAGTGAGCCTAAATAGGCAGAATAGTAATATGGAAATTACTTAGTTTTCCTCCTCCCTTCCTACTCTCCAAACACAAAGTCCCCAATGGTTATGGGTACCACATGATAAAGTAAAAAGTTCTTTATTATTTTTTTTTTTAATGAAGAGCTAGGCCCCTGACTAGGGAGCCTGACTGTGAATATAGGTGATAGAGAACATAGGGAAGCTTGAGCTCACTAACTTTTCAATTCACACTGAGGAGATAAAGCTAAAATAGCTAAAATCAGAAGAGAGCTGCTATACCTCTACTATAAAGCCAGGTAAAAGGTGGGTCCCAGTCTATCTACCTGGGCCCTGATCACACCTTCCTGTCTAGGCCACCTGGCACAAAGAGACAATAGTCAATTAGCCCTCTCATGTAGTGAAAAAACCTATTACTTATATTCAAATATGAAGATAACCAGTGTACATCAGATGTTTGAGAAAAAAGCACTAACAGAAGGAAAAAGGTCCAAAGAGTAACAGAACTGACCAAGAGTCAACAGATTAATTCAGGAAATATATAATTTTTTATTCTAATTATTTCTTCCATAGATTCAAAAGACTATACACATGCAATAAGAAAATAAGAAAAGGCTGCTGCATCTACGACATTTTGTTTACTGACTCAAAGAATAAAAACTGCAGAAGGGAAGAACGAAGGCAGTGTGAGATACCAAAAATACCTAAATGGATCCACAGTCGAAAAATTAAAAATAAAAGAGAGGGGTGTTGATAACTATCTACCTTGGAAAGCCCATGGGTACGGTGTGGAGATTTTACTTTTCACTTTTGTATCACTTATAATGTCCAAATTTTAACTATGTGCGTGTATCAAATAATAATGTTTTAAGTATTAGCCATGAAAAAAACGGCAAGGGGCAACTACCCCCAAATAAGTGCTAAACTTTCTGGCGATAATAATGTGGGCGACTTAGGGAAGATAGCAAATTTCAAACTCCAGAGATTAAGGCCCCTGCCTTTTCCTCAAAAAGCAGGTAGGATATTTTAAAGCCTTTCTGAAAACTCGCCTAACGGCTATAAAAATACGGGATGTATGCAAAACCCACGGAATCGACCGGAAAAAAAACAAAAAACAAAAAACAAAAAAACCCGGTTCCCACTCCAAACCCCAAATCGGCAGTAGCAGCCGGCACCAGGAGGGGTAATACCTGTACGCCGGGGCGCTGCGGCAACTCGAAGACCTGACAGTCACAGAGGTCAAGGCCACGGACAGAGACACGGTGGCTAAAGCCCTTCCCAGGAAGCGTCCGGCCATCAGCGCCCGGCGGGCGGCTTCGAGGAACCAGGTCAGTCTTAGCGCGGCCTCTCCTCCCGCCCGCCCTGCAGCTCTGAGCCCGGGAATCCAGCCGGCGCTAGGACCCGGCCGCCCTCTCCCGTCCCGGAACTAGAGTAGCGACGTCTAGCTGTAAACACAGAGACCAGAAGCCCTAGCAAAATACCAAACGCTCTCCCCAGTGCAACGAGGAGGTCCAAACCAGCCTGGGGTGCCGACGCTCCCAGCGTCAGGTGCCGGGAACCGCGACCGGGCACCGAGACGTCCGCGGTGCGTGACGACGCTTTACGGCCCCGCCGCAAAGCAAAGGGCGTGCCATTCGCAGCGCCTTCCGACTTCCCAGTGCGCGCAGGCGTACTTGAGGCGGTGAGCCGGCTAAGGTTTCGCGAAAGCAAGGGGAAGGGGAGAAAATAGGGAAGAAGTGGTATTGGGGAAAAGTGTGTTGCCCCTTTATTTTTAAGTATGAAGAGGTTATGTTCCTAGTGATTTCTTGAATAATACGTGGTTACACGAAGAGGAGGTGTCCAAGAGACTGAATCCATGTATCTGGAGGCTCTTCTTTTATTTTTAAACAAGTTGGTTGCTGCAATAGATAAATTGCACAAGTTTTTGCCGGGTGTGGCCCTTGTAAACCCATGAAAAAGTTATGAAATAGGCGCACGGCGTGAATAACAAACCGGAAAGGCAAAAATCAGCCAAACCGAAATTTGGAAATCCAGATTAGTTGTTTCACTGGTGCAGTTCAGACACAGACATAAAATTTTAACCGTCTTAAAAGGCAGATTTACCAAATTTTAGCAGCGTTGTTAGGAAAACTGAAGGACTCTTGGCATATAACGAACGTCCAAGCCAGTAAGAGTTGACCCATCGCGTGATCTCCAGTAGCTCAAGGCCTTGTCTCTGGTTTGCCCCTCACTTCCACCACCTCCAAATGCCTGAAAAATCTCGGCAGCAGGAGGATTTACTTTTTGTTCTAGCCAAAACCTGGGGACTGGCAGATAGGTCCCTGAACCCCTATTTTGCTTAAGAGCAGTTACCCTAGAAACCTTACAATTGTAAATGCTTTCTCTACACTTTGAGATTTGTCTACCACCTAATAGTTTCCTTTTCCTTAAGACTTGATTGAGGAGATAACTCATCCCAGGCCTAGACCCAGTGGCAAGTGTTTGCTTTGCTATTGTTGCAGGAGGACAAGGCCCTACAGAGAGAATGAGCACCCAAACACCACATTTATAAGAGGAAGGACTTTATCCACCAGTCGGGAGCTTAGTGCATAGAAGAATTCCAAATGGCCACGCTTCTCGACCAAGTTCCCTTTTTATCGACAGTCAAAAAGTTCCAAGCCATAGGTATCCTTTCCACCAGTCGGGAGCATAGGGCATAGAAGAATTCCAAATGGCCACGCTTCTCGACCAAGTTCCCTTTTTATTGACAGTCAAAAAGTTCCAAGCCATAGGTATCCTTCTCATTGGCCAGTTTGAATCCAGCTGGAGATGCTATTCCAGCCCCTATAGTACTACAGGATTTCACAGAACTTGGAAATTTCCAAGTTCCAGGAAGTTAAGTTTACAAATTCCCAAGAGCTGAGTCACCGTGGCGAGGACCCTGAAAATGTATTCTTGTAGTCTTGAGAAGACCTGTTCTCCTGGACCTCACCCTTCTCAGGTATCCTGTCTCAGCTTCTTCCCAATATCTATGCCTTTTTTCTTCCATGTTGCATGTAGAAATATATCGAGTTTTAAATTTTACATTCCCATGCCAAAAAGGTCATATGGCCCTTTGTGGTCAATGAAATGACTGTGAACGTCTTTTGTGGGCCCTCTGGGAAGGGTGTTGCTTTTCTCATGAAAATGAATTGGCTTCTTTTGCAGGCACCTTTTATCCTTTGCCATTTGCCCCCTGTGTTTGTTAATTGGAGCTTATCCACAGGAGAAACTTCTGTTCCTAGAGGAGGAGCAGCTGTCTTGAGACCATATTGACAAGAGCCACACAGGATAGATGGCAGAGTAGGGAACAAGAGATAGCCTAAGTCTTTTGTTTGTAGCCGTCAATGTTGTTTGGCGGGCCCAGGCTGGATTCGAACCCGCCAGCTCAGGTGTACGTGGCTGGAGCCTTAGCCCCTTGGGCCACAGGCGCCGAGCCTAGCCTAAGTCTTTTATGGTTTCCTCAAGTAACCAGCTCTAGACAGTCTGCTTCTGGACTAGTGAGAAAAATAAACTTTATCTTGCTAAATGACCATGATTGCATTTATTTTATGTAAAAATCCTGGCACAAGAGCCAAATTCATAAGATCCTACACACCATGGTAAGAAGTTAGGTTTTACCCCAAGTGTGAGAAGCCATTAAAACCCCACTAAACTTTATTCTTCACAACATAGAGAAATGGGGTATTATGAAAGTGGAAACTGGAGGCGGCGCCTGTGGCACAAAGTAGTTGGGCACCAGCCCCATATGCCTGAGGGGGCCGGTTCATACCCAGCCCCGGCCAAAAAAAAAAAAACTGCAAAAAAAAAAAGTGGAAACTGGGTAAAGAGCAGCATTAGGGTAGGAAATAGGGTTACTGGATTTTTTTTTTTTTTTTGAGACTGAGTCTCACTGTGTTGCCCTGGGTAGAGTGCCTACGCATTATCAAAGCTCACAGCAACCTCAATCTCCCCGGCTCAGGCATTCCTCTTGCCTCACTAGCCCCAGTTAGCTAGGACTACAGGTGCCTGCCACAACGCCTGGCTAGTTTTTCTATTTGTAGTAGAGACAGGATCTGCCTTTTGCTCAGGCTGGTCTCAAACTCCTGAGCTTAGGTGATCCACCCGCATGGGCCTCCCAAAGTGCTAGGATTATAGGTGTGTGTCCCTGAACCCGACCTGGTTATTGGAGTCTTTTTTTGTTTTTTTTTTTTGAGACAGAACCTCAAGCCGTCACCCTGGATAGAGTGCTATGGCATCACAGCTCACAGCAACCTCCAATTCTTGGGCTCAAGGGAGTCTCTTGCCTCCGCCTCCCAAGTAGCTGGGACTAGAGGAGCCCGCCACAACACCCAGCCATTTTTTGGTTGCAGCCGTCATTGGTTTGGCGGGCCCGGGCTGGATTCGAACCCGCCAGCTCAGGTGTATGTGGCTGGTGCCTTAGCCCGTTGAGCCACAGGCGCCGAGGCTGGTTATTGGGGTCTTAATCTTTGCTTCCATTACTGACACTCCCCTCTTCTTTCTCATAATTCCCTGCACCAGAACAGCTTCCTTTCCCCTCTGTCTTACTGTAAGGATTTTCTTCAGATCTTACATGTTTTTTCAGTTAGGAAAATCCTCCACACTCACCAGTCCTGCTTCTTGATAAGTTAGTGTATGCTGAAGGAATTTTTTTAAACCCTTTCTTACCTGACAAAGCCTGGCTTTCAAGATTAATGCTGTTCTGGACATTCAAAAATCCTATTTGACAGTTGTGTCTTTGTTCTAATTCCTATCTATCCTTCCCCCACCCCACCTGCCCAAAACACTGAATCCATTATTTCAAGGGATAGGGTGTCACAGAGAAATAAGACATCAGAATATAAAAACATCAAAAAATATTTCAAAAATACTGTCCCCATAGTATTTTTCATTTTGACCATGCAATTTGGGTAAATTGTTTGACGTCACTATGTCTGCTTCCTCACCTGTAAAATGCAGAGATACGGTCCTCAACACCATAAAGCTTTGAAAACTAGAGATAACTTTTGTAAAATGTCAACAAAAATTGTTTTAATTTATTCTTAGGCATTTACAATATGGCACTATTTGCTACACACTTTACTCATATTGCCATATTTAATACTAACAGTAACTCCAGGAACGCTTGTGTGATTGTCTCTATTTTAGAGATGAAGACAGAGACTCAGAAGAGTTACATAACATCCACAAGACCACACAGCCTTTCTAAAAAATTATAGAGCCATGTGTATTAGTTCTCTATAGCTGCTGTAACAAATTATCATACATTGGTAGTTTCAAACAACAGAAATACATTTTCTCACAGTTCTGGAAACCAGAGTTTCAAAACTACTTTCGCTGTGCCAAAATGAAAGTGTCTGCAGGACCAGACTGTCACTGGAGGCTCTAGGGGAGGATCCATTCTTTGCCTTTTCTATGATCACAGAAGCAGAGATTGGAGTGATGTGACCGTAAGCCACGGAATGAGCACTTATTTGTCAGGTAAGTGCTCATTCCGTGGCTTACGGTCACATCACTCCAATCTCTGCCTCTGTGATCATATTGCCTTTTCCTTTTCTGTCTAAGTCACATCTCCCTTTCCCTCTCTTTTGTAAAGGTGTTTATGGTTTCATTTAGCGCTCACCTAGATAATCCAGAATAATCCCCCACCTCAAAATGCTTAATTACATCAGCAAAGGCCCTTTTTCCATGTTAGGTAACATGGGTTCCAGGGATTAGGACCAGACATCTTTGGGAGTCATTTATTCAGTTCACTATAGCAGGATTCAAATGTAGGTCTGAATGACTATACACTTAAATTCCCAACCATGCATTTGTTCACTAAATATTTATTAAGCACTTAACATTTGGCAGGTACTATGGATACAGTGGTGAGCAAACAAATTGATGCCGAAATTTCAGGCTCTTAGTCTCGGCAATTCGAAGAAGGAATCGACGGACCACAAGAGTAATGGTAAGTCAGGATTTATTTACAAGAAAGAAAAATTAGAAGTACAAGAAAAACCAGACCTCCAGGCAAAGAAGACCCAGGAGGGGAACAAGCTCTCCTGTTCCCTCTCTGAGGTCCAGCCGAGGTCTGCATTGGAGGGTGACAAGCTTTCCTGTTCCCTCTCCGAGGTCCCACCGAGGTCTGCTTGGAGAGGAACAAGCTCTCCTGTTCGCTCTCCGATGTCCTGCCGAGGTCTGCCCCTGAGCTGTCCTCTCAGGGGTTTATATAGTCCCAGGGAGTTGTTTTGCTGGAACTTCTTAGGGCATGGGTCTTCGTCAGTTACAGCCAGCTGTCCAATGAAGACCCAGACCCTGGAAACTGACATGACATTGACCAGTCAGATATACAGGAAGAGAAGACAGCAAGGCACCATCCATGAAATGGACGAGCCAGAAGAGCACGGGGAGAAGACAGCAAGGCGCCAGTGTCTTCCGCACAGGTGTTCGGCCCTTCCACAAGCTGGTTCCTCCATCCACCACAGCATCAGCACCGCCAGGGCCAAGGCGGTGGTTGTAGGGCCACCTTGTCCTGCATCAAAATCATTGATGGTTGGTTTGGCTTTGTGAACTTACAATCTAGCTGGCAAGATAGACATAGATAAAAATAATAGCACAAATAAATTTCAAATTGCAACAATGGTACCTGGTGCTCTAAGAATTTAAGATAGGGAGATTTAGGCCAGGATTGGTACCTCCCACCTGTAATCAGCACTCGGGGAGGCCAAGGTGGCCTGGATTGATTGAGCTCAGGAGTATGAGACTAGCCTAAGCAAGAGTGAGACCCCATCTCTAAAAATAGCTAACCAAGCATTGTGGTGGGGGCCTGTATTCCCAGCTACTCAGGAGGCTAAGGCAAGAGGATCACTTATGCCCAATAGTTTGAGGTTGCTATCAGCTCCTGAAGGTGACAAAACGAAACTCTGTCTTAAAAAAAAATGGGAGATTTCATCAAGTATGAGAAAACCCCACATAGGAAGTAACACTTAAGATCTGAAGGAAGAATTGGAATCAGTAGACATAAAATAGAGAATAAGGAAAAACCTTTATGCAGTTTTGCTGGAAGGTGGATCTGACAAATAAATGCTCAGAAAACCAACTTCTCTCTTCCCACTTTCCTTAAGGAATCTCTCAGTGCAGCAGCTACACGGTTATTTTAACAGCTAATGAACCACCACCATGGGGCTGTATAGAACTGCACAGGTTTCCTGAGTGTTCCCAATGCTATGCCATATGCTCTCAACATCTGTCTTCACACGTCATAGTTCATCAGTGTAAATCTGAGTACATTTGTAATCTATCTTGCTTCAGCAAGGCAGAAACCAAGAATTAAACTTTTGTTGTATAAGAGACAAGCATTTTTTTTTAATGTACTCACTGTTCTGAGATGAGACTGAGACTTGATCAAGGACATTCAAAAATTCCAACAAACCATCTGTTAAAACATTCATTAAGGAAAAAAAGGTCTTATTGACTCTATCACAGATTGTTTAATAGGCAAGAGAAAGTTGTTCAAGGATAATCATCG
This sequence comes from Perodicticus potto, assembly GCA_963574655.1. Lineage (NCBI taxonomy): Eukaryota > Metazoa > Chordata > Mammalia > Primates > Lorisidae > Perodicticus > Perodicticus potto. The sequence continues at coordinate 41,220 of CAUYRH010081182.1, forward strand.
CAAATGTTATTATGTGCTAAATGACAGAGATTTACGAAAATGTGCTTTTGCAGATGAAAATAAGCATTTTTCAAAGTCTTCACTGATGTTTGTTATATGAAAGAAACAGTTGTTCAAAATATAGTTGAAAAGCACAATATGAAATAGGTTCCATATTTTTAGTCAGTAATTTTTTTCCTTGTGGTGAGTTCTATAAGGTTCTGTAAGTAACCTCTCATCAATGTGTACAGTTAGAGAAGAAAACTGAGAACTGCTTTACATCAAATAAAAGCTATTGTCTATAGCTGCGGTAAGTAGTACAACAGCTATTTGAGCCAGGCACGGTGGCTCATGCCTGGAATCCCAGCACTCTGGGAGGTCTTGGAGGGTCGATTACCTGAACTCAGGAGTTCAAGAACAGCCTGAGCAAAAGTGAGACCCCATCTCTACTAAAAAATTGGGAAAACTAGCTGGGCATTGTGGTGGGTGCCTGTAGTCCCAGATACTCGGGAGGCTGAGGCAAGAAGATTGCCTGAGCCCAAGAGTTTGAAATTGCTGTGAGCTGCGACACCAGGGCCCTCCACCCAGGACAGCAGAGTGAGAAAGAAAAAAAAAAAAACCACAACAGCTATCTGGACATAACTCCATAATTATGAGTTTTTGTTCCCATCATTCCACCTTCCATTTCTTCCATCAATTAAAGAATATGCGCCTTTCATTTGTCAGTAGTTTGGGTGTGGCATCCTCTATATTGAATGCAATACCATATTTCTTTTTATTTTGGTAAATATAAATAACAAAATTTACCCTTTTAACCATTTTAGGTGTACAATTTAATGACATTACTTAGTTTTTTGTTTGTTTGCGACAGAGTCTCACTATGTCATCCTTCATAGAGTGCTGTGGCATCACAGCTCACAGCAACCTCCAACTCTTGGGCTTAAGCGATTCTCTTGCCTCAGCCTCCCAAGTAGCTGGGACTACAGATGCCCAGCTATCTTTTGGTTGGATTTGTCATTGTTTAGCAGGCCCAGGCCAGGCTCAAACCTGACAGCTTCCGTGTATGTGGCCAGTGCCCTACTCACTGAGCTACAGGTGCCAAGCCATAGTGACATTACTTATTGATATCCACATTATTGGGCAACCATCTCCAGAACTTATTCATCATTCCAGACTGAAGTTCTGTACCTATTTTCATATTCAACAATAACTCTCCCTTCCCTTCCCTTCTGCCACTGGCAACCACTATTCTACTTTCTGTCTTTATGAATTTGACTATTTTAGATACCTCATATAAGTGGAATAGTCGTAAAATATTTGTCCTTTTGTGTCTGGCTTATTTCATTTACTATAACGTCTTCAAGGTTCATCCATGTTGTAGCGTGTATTGGAATGTTTTTTTATGGCTGTTATTTCAGAATGTTATTTCATTGTGCCTGCACTGCCTGAAACGGCAAGCAGTTAACACTCCATGAGGCAACCAGTTGGAAAATCGGGAGCAAGAGCCTCTATAAAGGCTCGTTCCTTTCATCCTCCAGGTGAACAATTCTGAATTCTAAATGGTTCATGAGAATCATGAGTCTCAATTGCCCACAGCAGTGACCAGATCAATGCTGCACCCATGTTTTTGTTTTGTTTTGTTTCTTTGTTTACTGGATTGGGGGGTGGGGTGGGTGAGGGTTTGCTGTTTTGGTGATGCAGGCATTGATTTTTTTTTTTTTTCGTGAGACAGAGTCTCACTATGTTACCCTTGGTAGAGTGCCAGGTAGAGTGCCGTGGCGTCACAGCTCACAGCAACCTCAAACTCTTGAGCTTAAGTGATTCTCTTGCCTCAGCCTCCCAAGCAGCTGGGACTACAGGTGCCTACCACAGTGCCCAGCTATTTTGTTGTTGTTGTTGTTGTTGTTGCAGTTGTCATTGTTGTTTAGCTGGCTGGGGTCAGGTTCAAACCACCAACCTTGCTGTATGTAGCTGGCAACCTACCCACTGAGCTACAGGCACTTCTCTTTGTTTTGATGTTTATTCTTTCCCTGTTTCACACTTCACAGTCCTCCAATTCATTTTCCTGGGATCACTTCACACTCCTCACATACAAACCTTTACCTCTGCTTTCCTGGGGTAACCTTGGCTAAGACAGTTAATAGAAGTATCCTCAGAATGAGATAATCAGAATAGGAATTTAAAACTGGAGCCTGCACCAGCCAGGCATTAATAAAAAAAAGATCTCATCACTGATAGTTGAGTAGTGAAAGCTCCTGAAAGGCAGCAATAATCCAGCTACTAATAAGAGCTCACTTGCAATGGATGGGGTGCAGGTATAGGTAAGTCCCTGGCTTATGTGGGTGGCAGTGGCTCTCGAGCAGTCTGGGAACAATGATAAAGAATAGAATTGCCTGGCTTTGAAAGGCTGTAGGTGACTTGAAGAAAAAAAATTCCTGGATCAGATCAGTCAACGATCTACTCAAGGCTTGATGTAAAATTCAGAAATCTTCCACGGCGCCATTTAGAAAGAACCTTACAACATGCAGCCATATGGTAAATTAGGCTAAAAGCCAGGCCTAGGACTTAATTGTATGGGTAGGAGAGTGTCAGAGAAGACTGAGCACAATCTCGCCAGGTCTCTAAACTCCAAGTTAGAGCCCTCATAGGAAAAGAGCAGTACTCTGAGAGATGGGATGGGGACATGTGGGGAGAAAAGTAAGAATATTGTATTTCAAAGCCCCCAAATTTCTCTAGGAAGGAGAAGCATTTCCCTTCTTCCCTCTTCGTAGATGAGTTGTGCTTCCCCTCTCTGGAAGCCCTGCACAGACCTCACCTCAGGAGGGTATTCCACAAGGTAGATTTGTCCTCACCAAGGAGCTCTTAATAGGCCGGGTATGGTGGCTCACACCTGTAATCCTAGCATTCTGGGAGACTGAGGCAGGAGGATTACTTGAGCTGGGAGTTTGAGTCCAGCCTGAGCAAAAGCAACATCCCATCTCTACTAAAAATAGAAAAAATTAGCCAGGCATTGTGGTGGGCACCTGTGGTCTCAGCTACTAGGAAGGCTGAGGTAGGAACGTCACTTGGGTGCAGTAGTTTGAGTTTGCTCTAAGCTAGGCTGAGGCCACAGCACTCTAGCCTGGGCAACAGAGTGAGACTCTTGCCTCAAAACAAGCAAACAAACAAAAGAACAATAAATATAGGCTGGTTTGTAGCACAGCAAAAAAAGGAAAATATAGTCCCTCTGGCTACTGTGGAACAGAGTTGAGAAAGGGGGTGGTAAGTGAAGAGAGGTGAAAGGCAGAGTTTCTTGTTTAAGCTGATAGTGATGTGGCAAGTTATGAAGGGGTTCAGAATGTCCATTGTGGCATAAAAATTATTTTGAGCCGAAAGCATTTGAGAATAAGCTTTTTCCCCCCTAAACTCCCTATCTGCCTAAAAGCAGTGTCTCCAAACAAACCCCAAAAAACCCACTCCAATTGTTCTTGCTGACCTAAAGAAGGAAACTGATGCACAATTAGCATAAAAAGTTTATCTGCGTCAAAAGTGAAGACAGCTTGTCAGGACACACTTTCAATTTGCCTTGAGAAGTACTCCATTCAACCTTTGTTACAAGCAGGTTTTTAAATATAAAAGGGCCCTGGAAGTAAGAACAAGGTAACCGAAAAATTGTACCTCTTATTAATTTGATCTAATTAAAAAACTTTTTTAAAATAAATAAATATAAAAGGGGACAAGGAGTGGGCTGATACAAAGTGTTTGACAAGAACTCTCTTTGATTTCAGAAATACCATCAATTTGTTACTGGCTGTGAGATAAGGAACACAGCAGGCTTTGCCCAATAAGGAATCATAAGGCCCAAAACCAAGGTCTCTGATAAAACAACAGACAAAGGAGAAAGTGGCAAAACCATCTAGAACCCAGATGACCACAGAAAAATGACAACAGGTTACCTTCATTGCTGATGCCTTTTAATACTCTGCTTATAATGTATTAGCATACTGAAAGTAACTCCCACCAACACCATGACCGTTTACAACCGGCATGGTGGTTCCTGGAAGTTACCCTATATGGTTTAAAAAGAAGAGGAACCCTCTGTTCTGGGAATTCCCAACTCCTTTCACAGAGATCTTCTGAATAATCCTCCCTTCACTTACCATTAAAATAAATCGAAAGTGTAAAATAAGAACCTGGAAACTCAAAAGGTGCTATTCTCTGTTGCTGAGAGAGAAGCCACTGCTCTGCCTGTGGAGCAAGCCTTCCTCCTATTTCTTGAATTTCTTATTGAAATTTATTTCAATAAATTTTTGCTTTCCTCTGGCTCACCCTTGAATTCTTTCCTGTGTGAACTTAGGAACCCACATGGCCTTCAGGCCGGACCCCAGTTTGCTGGATCCACTTGACCTGTCTCTTAGGTTAATCTACACATCAATCATAAGGTCTGAGTTATGATGTGCAGTGTATGGCAATTTATGGCTACTTGGCATCAGTTACTCTACAGTCCCAATAGCAAGTGCTTCAAGTGATAATTACTTAGCTCAAAGTGAGATGTGACTGCTGTGACACACTGTCATGTGTCAATGCCTATCTAGGCCTGATAATTAATGAGGGCATGCAGTCCTAAGATAAAAAGTTTCTCTTCTTTCTCATTCCCCCTTTTAATCAAAAATCCTTTTACTTGAAAGCAATAATGATCAAAGTCTGAGTGTTAAAGCTGTCCCTCATTACCAGAAAATCTTATCCCCAGATGGTCCTGTTCCAAGTAGAGAGGGGAGGAAGAAGGAGAAGGCACTGGAAAAAAAAAAAAGATAAAGTGCTGTGGCATCAAAGGTCACAACAACCTCAAGCGCTTGGGCGTGAGCCATCCTCTCCTCTTTCCTCCGCCTTCCGAGTAGTTGGGACTACAGGCTTGCACCACCAGGCCCAGCTTGTTTTTCTATTTTTAGTAAAGACAGGGTCTGACTCTTGCTCAGGCTGGTCTCAAACTCCTGAGCTCAAGCAATCCACTGCCTCGGCCTCCAAGGGTGCTAGGATTACAGGTGTGAGCCACCGCACCTGGCCACGGTTTAATCTTTTAAAGACAGTCTCAAACTCACAGGCTCAAATATTCCCACTTCAACCTTTCAAATAGCTGAGACTACAGGTGCACACCACTTACCTGGCTTCAATGAGGAATTTAAAGAGTGCCCAAAAGCTGAAATGGATGTGAAGGAGCTAAGAAAATTTCACTCCAAATTATGATTCCTTGGTATATAAAGAATATTTTGAATTAAAACCCATTTATGATCAGAAAGTATTAGAAAAAGCCTTTCCTCTACCTACATAAAACCTGAGTAATCTGATTTAGAATCCAAGGGGCTGCTGACATTCTTATTGCATACTAATAGACCTGGCCCTAAGGTCATCTGAAGCAGAAGACCTGTCTCTTAGGTTAATCTACACATCAATCTATTTCCGCCCATCTACACACATGCCCCCTAGCAACCACTTGCTGCACAAATACTTTCCACATTCTCCCCCTCCCTTCTAAAAGGCATCTTTAAAAGTCTCTAACCAAAGACTATACCAGGCGTCCTCAAACTTTTTAAACAGGGGGCCAATTCACTGTCCCTCAGACCTTTGGAGGGCCGGACTATAGTTTAAAACAAAAAACTATGAACAAATTCTTATGGACACTGCACATATCTTATTTTGAAGTAAAAAACAAAACAGGAACACATACAATTCACACCGAAGCATGTGGCCTGCGGGTCGCAGTTTGAGGACCCCTGGACTATACTTTCAGGGGTCAATTCTTCCTTTCTTTCTTTCTTTTTTTTTTTTAGAGACAGTGTCTCACTGGTAGAGCACTGGTTGTCACCCCCTGGTAGAGCACTGTGGCATCACAGCTCACAGCAACCTCCAGCTCTTGGGCTTAGGCGATTCTCTTGCCTTAGCCTCCCAAGTAGCTGGGACTACAGGCCCCGCCACAACGCCCGGCTATTTTTGTTGTTGTTGTTGCAGTTTGGCTGGGGCCAGGTTCAAACCCACCACCCTCGGTATTGGGGCAGGTGCCCTACTCATTGGGCACAGGCGCTGCCCAGGGATCATTTCTATAGTTGGGTTCTAGAGAAGTCTCTCTGAATATGCAGAGCATCGGAAACCAGGAGGAGGAGGTGAAACTGTTCTCTCCTGAGCGTAAAGCCGGCTCTTGTGTTACTTCACCGCAGTTGCCACTTGCCATTGGCAATCATTCTTCTCTCCCTTTGGGCGAGTCAGAGGGAGAGAACGCAGTCTGAGTGGTTCTGGTTATAGCTATTAAAAAAAAAAAGCCTCTGAACCATCACTGAGACTTTGGGTAATCATTCTTGGATTTTCTTGTGATTTCCTGCGTGCATGTGCTACTTGGAAATAAACCTTTCTCTTATTGATCTACCATAATTGTGAGTTGATCTTTCAGTGAACCAACCAAAGGGGAAAAAGGCACGTTTCACCGTGATCCCTACAGATGGCATTACAGAGTAGCAAAAAATGAGGCCTCAGCTGGCACTAATTTAAAAAGCTGCTGTCATTTGTTGAATTCTCTTTAACCTTCGAATACCATGTTTTAGTGTTTTGTTTTGTTTTTTGTAGAGACAGAGTCCCAGTTTATCGCCCTCGGTAGAGTGCCGTGGTGTCACACAGCTCACAGCAACCTCCAACTCCGGGCCTTAGGCGATTCTCTTAGCTCAGCCTCCCAAGTAGCTGGGACCACAGGCACCCGCCACAACGCCCGGCTATTTTTCTGTTCTGCAGTTCCGCCAAGGTTGGGTTTGAACCCGCCACCTTCAGTATATGGGGCCAGTGCCCTACTGGATGAGGCACAGGCACCGCCCTGTTTTAGTGTTTTTTGAAGAAGACAATGACAGATTAACAATTTGAGTAGTGGAAATACAATGCACATAGGGATTATAACCAAAAATAAAATTTGCATGCCAGAACAACAATGTAAACCCCATTCCTTCAGGGAGTCAAATAAAAACATCATGAAGAAAGTTAAATGCTGGCTGTTCTTCAGAGGCTCAGCCAGTAAATGGTTTAGGGTTTGGTTTACATTGTAGTCAAATAATAAAAACTTAAGAACAGGCTGGGTATGGTGGCTTACGCCTGTAGTCCTAGACACCTGTAGTGAGACCAGCCTGAGCAAGAGTTGAGACCCTATCACTACTAAAAACAGAAGAACTAGCTGGGCATTGTGGCAGGCACCTGTAGTCCCAGCTACTCAGAAGGCTGAGGTAGGAGAATTGCTTGACCCCTGGAGTTTAAGGATGCTGTGAGCTAGGTTGAGGCCAGGGCACTCTACCCTGGGCCACAGAGACTCTGCCTCACCAAAATAAAAGGAAAGGAAAGGAAAGAAACTGACAAGAAATTAACACATTGTTGACCTGCAATTTTCCAAAGAAGCTACCTTACTGGGTAACTTGTGACTGGTCAGCAATGTGTTAATATAGAGAGTTTGTTAGAGGCAAGGGTGAGCACAGCCGCCTGGGACACGTTTCCAAGCTGCCTTGTGTGTATTACTAAGCTAATTTATGGGTACTTGTGGCAATAGCAAACTGTTTCCAGAAATGAACACATAGTTCAAGGGGGAAGCAGGATGTATTTGCTGTCTCATTTTTTTTGTCTCTCTGGGCCAGTGTAATCCTAGTCCTTTGGGAGATTTAGCTGGGAGGATTGCTTGAGACCAGCCTGGGCATCACAGCAAGACCTTGTCTCTGCAAAAAAAAGAAAAAATTAGCTGGACATGGTGACATGTGCCTATAGTCTAAGCAACTCAGAGGCTATCAGGAGGGTCCCTTGAGCCCGGGAGTTCAAGGCTGCGATGAGCTGTAAGTGAGCACCATGCTGCACCCCAGCTCGGGTGGCAGCGTGAGACCCTGTTTCTACACTAACAACAATAATAATGTCTCTCTGGGCCTAATAATTTAAGAGGACTCCCATTCCTCAGATAAAAATTCTTTACTTTTCTCAAATCTCACATTATACATAAATAAAAACCTCTCTTTCCTCTTGCTAGTCTTTTCTCAGTTTAATTTGCAGGCTCCTCAATTACTGGAATTAAACAAGCAAAGTTTTCTCTCCTACAGCTAGACTGGTTTAGCATCACAGAGCGAATCTCTTTGTTACTGAAAGTTTGGTTCTTGTCCCCAAAGCTGAATCAGTGAGAATGAAGAACAGTGACTGAGGAGAAGTAGTTGAGGAAAAGGAAAGAGAAGTTTATTAATGTGCCAGCAAATGAGGAGGGCAGTGGACTGGCGTCTCAAAGATCACCATTCTGACTTTGAGTAGAAATACAGGGATTTTAAAGGTAGAGGGTGGGGGTTGGTGCTTGGGCTCAAGTCTACATGATCTTTGTCCGGAAAGTTCTGTTGAACCAGCTCCTGTGGCTTAAGATAATAGAAAACAAGCACAGAACACTTTTCTGCCTCTGTGATGACTGGCCTTAGACAGGAATATTGGTTTTAATTCCTCCAAAGGGTATGAGGTTTTAAAGAGACAACTCATACATTCATTGCCCTTTTTCAGACCTTTACCTCTGTTACACATTAGGCTCTGGAGGAAGACTTGCCTTCCAGAGCAGAGAGTTACTTACTATTTAAAAATCAGCTCCGGCTCGGCGCCTGTGGCTCAAAGGGCTAAGGCGCCAGCCACGTACACCTGAGCTGGCGGGTTCGAATCCAGGCCCGGGCCCGCCAAACAACAATGATGGCTGCAACCAAAAAATGGCCAGGCGTTGTGGCGGGCGCCTGTAGTCCCAGCTACTTGGGAGGCGGAGGCAGGAGACTCGCTTGAGCCCAGGAATTCGAGGTTGCTGTGAGCTGT
>CAUYRH010081183.1:0-29205 GCA_963574655.1 Perodicticus potto
GAGGCCAAGATGGGAAGATTGCTTGAACTCAGGAGTTCAAGACCAGCCTAAGCAAGAGTGAAAGCCCAAATCTGTTAATAATCTGCTATCTGTAATAGCTCAGTAGCTGTAGTTCCAGCTACTCAGGAGGCTAAGGCAAGAAAATTGCTTGAACCCAGGAACTTGAGTTTGCTGTGAGCTAGGTTGATGCCATGGCACTCTAGCCTGGGCAACAGAGTGAGACTCTCAAAAATAATAATAATAATAATATGGCATTTAAAAAGGAAGATATTCTGTCATTTGCAACAACATGGATGCAGGTAGAAGATATTTGCTAAGTGAAATAAGCCAGGCACAGAAAGACAAAAGCTGCAAGATCTCACTTACATTTGGAACACTGCATAGAAGCAGAGAGTAGAATCAGGGTTCACAGAGGTTGGGAGAAGGGGTAGAGAGAGAAGGAATGGACAGATGATGACAAAGGGTACAAAGTTTCAGAAAGACAGAATAGGTTTTGAGATTTATTGCACACCAGAATTACTATCATCAATAATGATGTATTATACAAAATAACTAAGAGAGTAAATTTCAAATGTCTCATCATAAAACATGATAGGTGGGGTGATAGATATGTTAATTAGCTGGATTTGTTGTATACATATACAGTAGAACCTCTGTAAGTTGACCACCCAAGAGATTGTAACAAACTGGTCAATATACAGAGGTGGCCAGCATAAGGAACTAGGCCTACTGTACTGATATGTACATGGCGTGCATGTCCAGTCTATGAAAATTAGGTCAAATTAAGGAGGTGGTCAGTGTAGGGAGGTGGTAGGCTATGGAGATTCTACTATATCAGGACATCAAATTGTACTCTAAGTTGTAAACAACTTGTATTTGTTACCTAAAGAATGTACATATGAATAACAATTGAAAGCAATATCGGAAAATGTCAACAAAAAATATGAGAATGTGAATCGGGGGTAAAATTACTCCTTCACTTTCTTGAAGTTGTCCAGATAAACTTTTCTTTCGAAAGATAATAGGCTTTTTAAAAAAATGGACAATATGGCTGGACGCAGTGGCTCATGCCTATAATCCTAGCACTCTGAGAGGCTGAGGTGTGTAGATTGCCTGAGCTCACCGGTTCAACACCAGCCCTGAGCAAGAGCAAGACCCCTGCCTCTAAAAATAGCAGGGCATTGTGGTAAGCATCTATAGTCCCAGCTACTTGGGAGGCTGAGGCAAGAGAATCACTTGAGCCCAAGAGTCTGAGGTTGCTGTGAGCTATGACACCAAGGCACTCTACTGAGGGTGACAAAGTAAGACTCTATCTCAAAAAAAAAGGAAAAACTTGGAGGATATGGGCATAAGAGATGTTAAGTTCTAGCCTGAATAGTGCAGGAACTCTCCAAAGGTAGAATAAGATGATAATCTGTGCTCCTGTATGGCACTGTGCTGATGAAAACAAGTAGATAATTTAATGCCATTTTTTTATTTGGAGTTAAGATAAGGGTACATACAATTAAGTTACATTATCTGAGTCTGTAGAGTCGAGTCCAAAGTCTGAGTTTCAGTTGAGTCCTTCACCCAGGAAGTGTGCCATGTATGCCCACACTGCACCCAACAGGTGGGAACTAATCATCTACTGCCATTTTTAAAAGGCTCACACATGTATCACTTACTTAATAAAGCACATGTATCTTAGCTGGACTGGAAACTTCAGTAACATTGAAGACATCTGTCCTCTTGCAGATGGATCCTTTTTTTAACCAACAGACTCTCTCTCAATCCCATCCAAAGTCTCCAGCCCATCCTCAGGAGCCGTGGCTGAGTGCCTGCTGCCCACAGACGGAAAGGGCCCTTGTGCCCAGTGCCCAGACTGTTCTCAGAAGCCACAGGGTTTCCCTCCTCCACCCTGCTGTCAGTCTCAAGTTGAGGAAGGAAAGTAGCTGTTTGACTGCTGTTGTTTCCATTTCTAGCTTTCTAAATTTGGCTGCCAGACTTTCTGACCTGGCCATCTGAGGGTGAAAGTATTTGAGAATTGCCCATGGAAGATCCTGTTTTAGTTGGTTTTTGTTCAGCCAAAAGCATCTCAGCACAGAAACTGAAATTCTCCAGAAGGCTGGGTTCTGGAAACTCCAAAGTTTAAGGGTGGGCGCAGAGCTCCTGTGTTTTTTTCCAAGTTTCTACCAGATTTTTTACCTTGAGTGTTTGTCCAGCAAAATGGCTGATGTGGCTCTAATTCTTTCTTTTTCACCTCAGCGATCCTATTAGTTTGTGAGTCAGGTCGTGTTAAAAATCCCCATCATTCAGGCAACATTTGACATTTACCAAATATCAGCCTGCCAGGCTCCCCTCTAGGCACCAGGAACACAGCAGGAACAAAACATAAGGTATCTGTTTGCCTTAGAGTGGAGAGGAAAAGCTTATAACCAAAATAAAATTTAAAAATAGTGAATTAGATGGTGATGCATTCACTCTTTGGGAGAAAATAAGCAGGGAAAGAAAATAGGGGTGCTGGGAGTAAGGCTGAACATTATAATTTATTAGATAGTACCCTAAGAAATCGCTATTTTGGAGATCGACCATTACTTTTGAACTGCTGAAATTTCATATGATTCAATCTGCATTGGTTTTCCGCTGTTTCATAACAAATTGCCACAATCTCAGTGTTCTCAGCAGAAAATGCAATGAGTGCAAAAATCCTCAGGCAGTTACATGCTGGGATTGTTTAAGGAACAGCATGTTTAAGGTCTTAGCAGCTAGACTTGGGAGGGAAGATAGTGGGATTCCTAGTCAGAAGGCGCTGCGAGCTGAGGAGGTCGTGCTTCATGCCAGGGCACACAGGCAATTGGAAGGATTTTGACTTTTACTCCGACAGAAGCAGGAACTCAATAAAGGACTTGGAGCAGATTTTGACACGATCTGACTTACAAACTAATAAGGTCACTTGCTATTGTGTTGCGAACCCACTACACGAGAAGTCAAGATCTTCTTTGGAAAGAAGATCACAGAGGTGAAATGTCCTTCTCACAACGTCATATGGAAACACGCATGAGCCCTTGATGGTATCACTGGGGATGTTCACCTTGCTGGGCTTCTCTACTATAAAGCAGGAAGGCCAATTAGATGTGTGTTTCTATAATCTGGACAAGGTTTGGACCTTGCTATCAGTGGAGATGGGGAGGAATGATTTGATCCTGAATATATTTTGAAAGTAGGGCTGAAAAGGCTAGATAGGAGATAAAAGAAAAAAAGAAAAGTCAAAGATGAATCTGTGATGGTTTGAATGTTCTTTGTCTCCACCAAAACCCATGTTGAGATGTGACCCCCAACCTGGCAGTGTGGGAGGTGGGGCCTAGTGGGAGGTGTTTGGGTCCTGGGGATAGAGCTCTCATGAATAGATTAATGCCCTGCCCTGGGGGTGAGGGAGCACTTGCTCTCTCTGGAATGGATTAGTTCCCACAAGACAGCATCCTTAGAAAGAGTGTAGCGTCCTCAGTTTCTCTCTCATTTCCCCTCTCATGTGATCTCTTGCTCCCCTCTGCTTTCCTCCAGGGGTCAAAGCAACAGGAGACCTTCACCAGAGGCAGTCATCCAACTTTGAACCTTCCGACCACAAGAATCATGAGCAAAATAAATCTCTTTTCTTTATAAATCGTCCAGTCTGGGATATTCCGTTAGAGCAACACAAAATGAACCAAGACAGACCTCCAAAGTTTTTTTTTTTTTTTTTTACCTGAATAACTGCCACTTGTGAAAAGAGAGGAGGAGGCAGGAAGGGTGAGTTCATGGGAGCTCAGGTTTAGGCAAGCTGCAGCTTAATTGGCTGTTGAATCTGAATTGAGATTTCAAGTAGACAGTTGGGTCTACAAATCAGAGGTCAAGAGAGAGAATTAGCCAAGATAGAAATGTGGAATGTGTGGATAGTACTTAAAGCCACAAACTGTCAGGGAGTAAGTTGTGTATAGAAAAGAGAAAACATCCAATCTCTGAGCCCTAGATGCAATAACATTTAAGGATCAGAAAAAAGTAAATCATAGAGGTGACCAAGAAGAACAATCATCCAGGGAGATAAAAAGACAAGCAGGGCCTATTGAGAAACTGACATCGGCACATTGCTGTTAAATCCTCTTCCTGTCCCAGGGTCCAATCAAGGAGCCGCTTCACATTCAGTTGTCAAGTCTGCACAGCCTCCTGGGGTCTGTGACAGTTTTTCCACCTTTCCTTTTTTTGTCATGATCTTGACCACCTTGAGGACCACTGGCCAGGTATCCTGTAGAATGTTCCTCAACCTGAGTTTGTCTTATGCTTTACTCATGAGGAAGCTCCAGGTACTTGTTTTTGGAAAGAAGATCACAGAGATGAAGTGCCCTTCTCACAACGTCATATCAAGGCAAGCATGAGCCCTTGATGGTATCACTGGGGATGTTCACCTTGCTGGGCTTCTCTACTATAAAGTTGCTATTTTTCTCTTCCCCTACTGGAAGCAAGTCGCTAAGTCTAGCCTATGCTCAGGAAAAGAGAAATCAAGCTCTACCTTTGGAGGGTTGTGTGTGTGTGTGTGTGTGTGTGTATACACACATCATTTAAAACTCTTTTGTAAGGAAGATTTGTCTCATTGCCCACAATTTCTTTTATTTATTTATTCAATCACTCATCTTATACTTTGGATCATAATCTAGTACTATGTGATTTATTTTATTGCTGAAACTATTCTAGCTTTGGCCATTGGGAATGCCTTCAGGTTCACACCAATGTCCAAAAGACATGTGCCTGTACTTCCTCTTTTTTTTTTTTCTTTCTTTTCTTCCTTCCTCCCTTCCTTCCTTCGTTCTTTCTAAGAACTTGTTGCTTGCTGGTGCCACAAAATGCTCCAGATCATCTTACATTTTCCCCACCCTAGCTAATTTCTCCAAAAGGCCTTGGTTCCTTTTACTGAAGAATGATCCTGGAAACCAAAATCTGGGCACTGGATGTGCTCATTGCTACTGGGTGCCGTTTCTCCTAGGCCCTCTCAGGAGACGGAGATAGGAAATAGTTGTATTGGACTCCCCCATGTGCACACACGTACGTGAAGGAGTTCATCACGGGGAATGAAGAGATCCATACAGATTATGTATGTAGAGGCCTGAGGAGCTCTGATGGAGTCCTACTGAGCAAACCTCAGGTCTGTAGATATTATCATAAAGCAGGAAGAAATGGTTGAAAATTACTTATCAAAAAATCAGCAGTAAAAGGAGGGACGTGGAAAACAGCAGACAATGTCTCCAACTTATTCTTGCAAAACCACAGACCTTAAGCAGGTCCTTGCCTCTGTCCCCAAGCGACCTTTGGAGCCTAAAGAATCCTTGCCGTAACCTTTCGGCCTGGTGTTGTCACACATCACGAACTCATTCTCTCCTGGAGACCAGTTTTCTGGCTTCCTGCACGTACACAGTCACAGTTCTCGTGACTCTCCGGGTCTCTTTAGGCAGAAAACAAGTTTATGCTAAAGGTCAGGGTATGCAGAGAACAAGCTTAAGAACATTTTCGTATGGGGGATCAGGGCACGATTTCCCCTACACACATGTGCAATTGTTTTTGCACCTATCTATATATCTATATCTGTATGTATTCAACTAAACGTAAGTTCATACTGATGTCTTCAACTTTAATCCAGAACTGCAGGGTTCCGTCTATCCTTCCTGTCTTGCTTATCCCTAACTTTCCTCTATGACAATAAGAAGCCTGGTCCCACCAATGGAGGTCATTATTTATCTCGATAGAGCAGTTTCTGTGGAATTGGCATGGCTGGAACATGCTTCAAAAAGAATGAGAGATGAGAAATTAGAGTCAGCGACTATATCTAAACAGTGTTAGTGTTCACCATAATCACACACGGGGCTTGTGAAAGCTTGACTGCTGAGCCCCACCCTCAGAATGTGTTATTCAGTAGATTTGGAGTAAGGCCCAAGAATCTGCATTTGTAACAAGCTCCCAAGGGATGCCAATGCTGCTGATCCTTATACCACACTTTGGGAACCTCTGGACTCATGACATTCTGCTTGTAAAGCAGAATAAGAAATAAAGCAGTAGATAGAGTTTGAAGTGGGCCAAAGAAGGTTTGCTTGTGTGTGTGTGTGTGTGTGTGTGTGTGCGCGCGCGCGCGCGCGCGCGTGTATAAGCAAAGAAGTAACAGCACATTTGTAAGCTAATGAGAAGAGTCCAATAAAGAGGAAAAGAATATGCGGGCAATGGAAAAGAGAGAACTGCTGGAGCAAAGTCCTGGAGCTGGGAGGGGGGACGGAATCAGTGCCAGGAAACGGCAGGCCTTAAAGAGCAGCGTGTTCAGTTCACTCACAGCAGCAGGAAAAGCAGAGTCTGCCAGGACAAGAGGAGGTAGACAAGGAGAGGTGGTACCCGGGTCCTGTGTCTTCTCATTGCCTCTCATTGCGATGAGAGAAAATGCAAAGTTGTCAGCGAAGAGCCAGGCTGGAGAAGAGGATGTCTGGAGTTGGGAGGCTAAAGAATGAACCACTGGCCTAGGAGAACAGGGCAGTGAGCAGATTAGGGAAACGCAGAATGATTGTGATACAGCGTAATGGGGCTCCTTGGGTGAATGACCAGCCACTGACAGTGAGACCAGCCAGTGGGGCTTTGTTTTCCTCCATTCACGGTCAGCAGCTCAAAAATAGGTATGGAGTAAGAACAGAGTTGGGTCTGAGCAGGATGTGTTGGGGCGACGCCACGGCAGGAGAGGAGTAGGAGATGCAGCTTGTTGACTACGACGGACTTAGTCAACCTTGTCAAATAGTTTTGCCTTATCAAATAGTTAGTAAAAATACTTTCTAAATTCATCTTTTCCTATTATTGAAGTAACAATAATTGCAATTTTGAAGGTGGTGAACATCATGAAAACTTGTTTTTAATACATGGTTATTGAAAAGAGGTAGAATGCAAAGCCAGCTCTATCCTGGGATTGCAGTTAAATAAAAATGATGAAAGAATGTGGAAAAATATGGGTCCAGGGAAAAATGAAAATGACCTTATTGACTTAGTGATGGAATTTGGGGGGGAATTTCTTTCTTACTTTCATTTTTATGTCATGTTCAATAAGATAAAATAAAGGAGAACAGGGCAGTGAGTAGATTAGGGTAACGCAAAATGATCGTGGTGCAGCGTGACGGAGCTCGTTGGATTAATGACCAGCCACTGACAGGGAGACCGGCCGTAAACACCACTAGCCAAAGTCGGTAAACATTAACCAAGCATCTTTTGATGTCCATCACTGTTCTAGGTTCCAAGAGCACCAAAATATAAAGAAGATGAGGAGAAGGTAGTGGAGGAGAAAAAATTGCAGCTTTTGAAGGCTAAGAACAATATTTCTATGTTTTTGTTTGCATTATAAATCTTTGCATTAGAAATATTACCATAAATGTGACAAATAGGATGTTAGTCTCTTAACAGACTGCATTCATTAATATTCTTTTGGTTATAAACATCAGAATCTTACTAAAATTAACCAAAGCAAAGAGGGTCACCTGATTTTTAATGACTGGACCACAATACTCAGCTTCAGGAAACAGTGGGACCCCAGGAGCAAGCTGGAAGCAGAGACCTCAACACAGCTTCTCTCTCTCTCTCTCTCTCTCTCTTTCTCTCTCTTTCTCTCTTTCTCTCTCTCTCTCATCTCTATTCCGCTTTATTCCAGCACCAGCACCAGCTCCTCCTCCTCCTCAGTCCACATGGCCTTGGGAAATGGAAAATGATGGCCTTGAATAGCTTTATTTGTTTCTGGTCCACTTACTGAGAAAAGAATGATCTCTCTCTCTACCCCTCTCTCTCTATCCCCCCTTCCTTCCTCCCTTCCTCCTCCTCTCTCCCTGCCCCCACTACACAGCACTCCCAGTCCGACATCCATTACTGACTCACAGAAATAGTGAAAGGGTCTAAGGAAGGAATTTAGCCAAATTGGAGTCAGATGGCCACCTCTGAGCCCATCAAAAGGGGCTGAAGAGCTGTATTATATTTTCTTTTCTTCTTCTTTTTGTTTTTTTTTTGAGACAGAGTCTCACTTGGTCACCCTGGGTAGAGTACTGTGGCATCACAGCTCAGAGCAACCTCAAACTCTTGCGTTCAAATGATCCTCTTGCCTCAGCCTCCTAAGTAGATGGGACTATAGGCATCTACAACACCCGGCTATTATTTAAAGATGGGGTCTTGCTCTGGCTGGTCTCAAACCTGTGAGCTCAGGATATCCATCCACCTCAGCCTCCCAAGTGCTGGGATTACAGACATGAGCCACTGCACCCAGCCTGTGTTATATTTTCGAAACATGATTGCTGAGAGTTCTACCACTAAGTATATGACTAAAAAAAGAAGCCCTCTCAAAAATGGCAGGGCTCCAAGAAAATGCCATGAAGGCTATGTTAAACAGTTTGGTGAAAATATTTCAGATTGTATATGAAAGCAGCACATTGTACCCCATGATTGCATTAATGTACACAGCTATGATTTAAGAATAATAATTTTAAAATGGCAGGGCTGCCATTCCGGTAAGTGTCAGACACATTCCTCCTCTTTTATACCCAACACACACACTGCACATAAAATTCCAAGAATGACCTCACCTAACATAATACAACTATCTTCTCACCAGGGGCAGACAAAGTCACACCTAGCTACTGCACTAAGAGAATTTACAAAGCCACTGTTCTTCATTCAGGACCTTTAGGTAATGTCCATTATTTCTTTAGTGCAATCTGCACCAGATATGATCCTTTCTGATTTTGCAACTTATAGATAAAATGGTAAATGTAACCAGCTTCTAACTAATATAGAAACATGGAGGAAAAATGAAATAACTACCCCCAAAACTTACCTAATTGAGCACTAGCCGAAAATATATATCTTACTCTTTTTATTAGAGACAATAAGGCACAAAATGACTACTATATTTCGTGGGTCACCAATAAGTTCATGGGAGAACTCTGCTTATTAATGCTGAATGACACAAATCTTTTCATCACCACTAATGTCCTAGGTCTGCTAACTGGTATTCCAGGGACAAGACTATGTTCCTGCAGCTTCTTTTTCTAGTGGAAATATTGAGGAATCTTCCCATCTCCTTTGTTTTGATTTAAAGCCCTTAATTTGGGGCCACATATGAAAAAGTGGAATGTGCAGTAGGGCAGCAAGGTGGTTTTCCCCTCAAACTATATCGGAATATTGTCCTTACACCTCAGGACATCTTGATTCAGGAAGCTACATCCTATGGTCCAATGGAAGACCTAGAAAAAGAGGCTTTGGGTAACGCAGGTCCTCCAAGACTTTTCGTTTCTAACTGCCAGATTCTCCACTTTCCCAATAAGAACCTCCATCTTAGTTTTAGAAAGAGGGTAACGGAAAATGTAACTTTATTATTCACCCAGACAATGTGATTTTCTGGCTCTACGCAGGCTCAGTTCACTGGTTCCTAACAGGAAGGCTGTTTCTTCATTGTTGTATCCTTGTTTTATCATTTTTCATCTTCTTTCATCCATGCCCCGGGACTGAAACTCAGCCCTGACCGCAGCACTACCCTGAGACCACAGAACGCAGCCTCCTCTTCAAAAAATGGTGCTAAGAAAACTAGTCATCCACGTGCAGAATAAAATTAAATCCTTATCTTACACCATGAGCAAGAAGATCTCAAAATGTTTGAAAAACATAAACATAAAACCTGAAATGATAAAACTACCAGAAGAAAACATAGGCAAAATTGTCCACAACATTGGTACGGGCAATGATATTTTTGGATATGACCCTGAAAGGTTAGGTAACAAAAGCAAAAATAAACAAATGTAATTTCATCAAAATAACATGCTTCTATGCAGCAAAAGAAACAATGAAGTGAAGAGACACCCCACAAAGTGGGAGAAAATACTATATTTGCAAACTGTACATCCCCAAAGAGGTTAATATTCAAAATGTATAAGGAAGATAAATAAACCAATTAAAAAATAGGCAAAGAACCAGAACAGACACTTCATAAGAGAAGACATATTAATACCAATAGCTGAGTAGATCATAGAAAGATGCTCAGCATCACGAATCGCTAGGGTAATGAAAATTAGAACCACGATGAGATACCACCTCTGTCTTTTCTCAAAAATATAAAAAGGTAAATGCTGGTGAAGATGCTGACAAAAGTGGACACTAGTATACTATTGGTGGGAATGTAAATTGGTACAGACATTATGGACAGTGGTATGGAGGTTCTTCAAAAAACTAAAAACTCCCATATGATCCAGCAATCCCACTCCTGGAATACATCCAAAGGAATTGAAATCAGTCTGTTAAAGGGAAATGTGCATTTCCACTGTCATTGCAGCATTATTCACAGTAGCCAAGATACGGAATGAATCTAAGTGTTCATTAAACAGATGAATGAATAAACAAAATTCACAGAAACAGCATGATGGTACCAGATTCTGGGGACAGAGAAGAAACAAGAAAATGAAGAATTACTGGACAAAGGGTGCGAAGCTTCAACTGAACAGAAAGAATAAGTTTAGAGATTTATGGCACAGCAGGGTGACTATCATCAATAATAATGTATTACACAGCAGGGTGACTATCATCAATAATAATGTATTACATATGTCAAAGTGAATAAGAGGGGAATTTCAAGTGTATCACCATAAAAAATATTAAGATGATGGTTGTGTTAACGAGCTTGATTTAATCATGCTGCACTGTACATATAGATCAAAATATCACAATGTATCCCATAGATGTGTATAGTTATGATTTTTCTTTTTTCTTTTCTTTTTTTTTTTTTGAGACAGAGCCTCAAGCTGTAGCCCTGGGTAGAGTGCTTGGCATCATAGCTCACAGCAACCTCCAATTCCTGGGCTTAAGCAATTCTCTTGCCTCTGCCTCCCAAGTAGCTGGGACTACAGGCGCCTGCCACAACACCCGGCTATTGTTGTTGTTGTTGTTGCAGTTATCGTTGTTTTGCAGGCCGGGCTGGATTCAAACCCGCCAGCTCTGGTGTATGTGACTGGTGCCTTAGCCACTTGAGCTGCACGCACTGAGCTGATTATGATTTTTCAATCAAGAATCATATTAATATTTTAACACAAAGAAAAACTTAGGAGAGAAAAGTGAAAAGAAAAATAAAAGTGTTGTGGAAAGAAAATAAAGATAAAACAAGAATAAAAAATTGATGAAGCTGGTGCTAGAAACAAGAGGATGTGTTACATTGTCTTGTGTTGGTTTGAAATTTTTTTATTAAAAGTTGATTGTTTTAAGGTTAAAATGTTAAATAAATAAAATAAACTCTTAAATGTTAAAAAATGTTAACTTGGTGCTTCAGTGAACACCATCAAAAAAGTGAAAGGACAGCCCACAGAATGAGAGAACATTTTGTAAACTATGTTTCCGATAAGGGAACTATATACAGAATAAATAAAGAACTCTTACAACCCGGCTTGGTGCCTATAGCTCAGTGGCTAGGGCACCAGCCACATACACCAGAGCTGGTGGGTTCGAATCCAGCTCTGGCCTGCCAAACAACAATGACAACTACAACCAAAAAATAGCTGGGTGTTGCAGCAGGCACCTGTAGTCCCAGCTACTTGTGAGGCTGAGACAAGAGAATCGCTAAAGCCCAAGAGTTTGAGGTTGCTGTGAGCTAAGATTCCACAGCACTCTACCCAGGGCGACAACTTGAGACTCAGTCTCGAAAAAAAAAAAGAGTTCTTATAACCCAGTAATAAAAAGACAAATATGGCTCGGCACCTGTGGCTCAACAGGCTAAGGCACCAGCCACGTACACCTGAGCTGGCGGGTTCGAATCCAGTCCGGGCTGGCCAAACAACAATGACGGCTGCAACCAAAAAATGGCCCGGTGTTGTGGTGGGTGCCTGTAGTCCCAGCTGCTTGGGAGGTGGAGGCAGGAGACTCGCTTGAGCCCAGGAATTGGAGGTTGCTGTGAGCTGTGATGCCACGGCACTCCACCCAGGGTGATAGCTTGAGGCTCTGTCTCAAAAAAAAAAAAAGAAAAAGACAAATAACCCAACTTAAAAATGGGCAAAGTATCTGAATAGAAAGTTTTCCAAAGATATACAAATGGCCAATAAGCACACAAAGGGTGCTCAACGTCACTAATTTGTAGGAAAATGCTGATCAAAACAATAAGATCCACTTCACACCCACTGGGATGACTATAATCAGACAAATAATAACAAGTGTTGGCAAAGACGTACAGTAGTTGGAATCCTCATACACTGTTGGTGGAAATATAAAATGGTGCAGCTGCTTTGGGCAACAGCTTGGTAGTTCTTCAAAAGGTTAAAAATGTATAGTGTTGTTATATCACTCAGCAATTCCATTCTTAGGTGTATATCCAGTGAAAATGAAAAATACACATCCACACAAAATAGAACCCTTCAAAATAACCCCCCAAAATGGAACCAACCCAAATATTCATCAATTGATGAATGAATGAACAAAATAGAATACATGCATACAGTGGAATATTTGGCAATAAAAACTAATGAAGTGTGTACACATGCATTATGTTTTAGGAACATAAATGATCCTAAAAATATTATGCTAAGTAAAAACAAATCCCTAAAACCCCACATGGTATGAATCCATTTATACAAAATGTCCAGAATAGATGGAAGGGTAGTTGGGGAGAAATGGGGAATGACCGCTGATGGCTACAGGGTTTTATTTTAGGGGGGATGAAAGTGTTCTAAACTTGATTGTGTTGACGACTACAGAATTCTGTGAATATACTTTTAAGTGTATGGTATGTGACTTTTATCTCAATAAAACTGTGATAGATAATAAACAGCAATATCTTACTCGAGTCTTGAGATAAGACTCTAATCAGAAAATGTTGCAACTGAAAGAATTCCAGGTTTAGTAAAGACGTACAGTGGATCTTCAAGAGAACTTTCATTTTTTTAATGGCTGACTAGTATTCCATGGCATTCATATACCATAATTTGTTAATCCGTTCATGGTTTGATGAGTATTTGGGTTGCTTCCATGACTTGGCAATTATGAATTGGGCTACAATAAACATTCTGGTGCAAAATGCCTTTGTCGTAAAATTATTTTTGTTTTTCTGGCAGAGAAGGAGGGGGAGGGGAAGGGGGATTGGAAGGAGGAGAGAGGGCATTTGGTGGGATCTCACCTAATGTGCACAATGCAAGGGTACATCTCAAAATAACTAAGAATAAATTTTAAATGTCTTAGCTCAAAAAATAAGTGAGGTGATTGATATATTAATCAGTTTAAGCATTCTACATTGTACATCAAATCATCACATTGTACCTCATAAATGCATACAGTTATGATTTTAATTAAAAATTAAATTAAGGGCAGTGCCTATGGCTCAAAGGAGTGGGGTGCCAGCCCCATATACCGTAGGTGGTGGTTTAAAACCCAGCCCCAGACAAAAACTGAAAAAAAAAAAAAAAAATTAAATTAAAAAGAGAACTTCCAGTTCTTTAAGTTCAGTTAATTCAAGTGCTATCAGCTGGTGAAAGGGATTTAAAGTGTATTTGCCCTTAAACTTGCTTTATTAGAGAATTGAGCGTTTGTTTTAGCTTGGCAGTTTTAATAAAGTGTTTTCCTTTTACTTTAAACTTTCAGGATGGGAAAAGGTGGAAACTCCCCTCACCCTGGAACACACCCATGTCACTGACTCTCGTCTCAGATGAGTACAGAACTCTCCAGAGTCTAGCTGTTCCCCTAAACAGGAAAAAATACAGCAAAAGTTACTCACATTGAATGGCCTTGATAACATGTTTAATGTGAATTAAAAAGAAAGATGAAATATTGATGAGATGCTACATTTTTACTTCAGGGCCCTGGAATTAGCATTTGGAGAAGATCCAATCGTTTTATGGTGTCTGTGAGTCATCTTGCAAACTGAAATTTCATCTTTGACCTAGATTGGAGATCAGATACAATTAGTGAAGCAGCTGAGGAAATGTCTCAAACGGATTCAGAAAACCAATCTCAGATTACAAGCAACGCTGCAATTGAGTCAGACAGCCTAGAGCCTGTTGATCACGGAACACCTCGCTCATAATGAACCAGTATGTTTTGAAAACTAAATTATTCTGCTAAACACAAAGTTCTTTGCAGATGGCAGTTATAGTCCTTACTAACCAGGACTTAGGACTTGTTTCTAGAGCCAAGAGTTATTATTTTTCATTCTGTGTAATTCTGTAGCTTTCAAATGTCTTCATTTTTTTGACAGTTTACATTCGTGAAACTAGTCTTTCCTATGTGTACTGCCCTTTCTAAACACAAGTTTGCCCTTGTTAAAATTAGTTTGCTCAGATTATTCTTCTCCCTAAAAGAAGGAGAAGAATACGCTGACTAAATTTCATTTTAGAAAACTTCAGTGTTAGGAATTTATCTCCACACACGTTCCATTCCCCTAAACACAGAAGCAGCCATGCCCCGTTCTGCCACCAGAGGGCGGAGCAGAGGTGTCACCAGCAATTTTTTTTTTTAATTGAATCATCGCTGTGTACAATAATTCAATGATGGGGTACAGTGTGCGGGCTTCAGATACAATCGGAGATACTTTCATCAACCTGATTGCACCAGCAATATTAACACGCAAAAGCTTTTTTATTTTTTCTCCAATTTTCTCACAGTGATATACTGGATACATTTTTATTCTATTTTTTCCGAAAGAAAAGTTCATGCTTATGATTATTCTCACAGCTGTGCCACCCAGTCCACTGGACACACTTGGCTTCTGGCTCTCCGCGCAGTCCGCAGCCAGGGCTCCCAATGGTCCCTGCACCGCTGCTTCTCCCACCTCCCCGGCCCCGCCGCCTCGGTCTTCTTTGATCGCGAGCGCTCTTCTACCTGACTTCGAGCTGGGGGACTCCACCCGCTCCGCTCCAGGGTCATCTGCTGGCCTCCGAGTCATCGCCGTCTTCCACCACCGTCAGTGTCTCAGCCGAGAGCATCTCATGTCGCCTGGCTTCTTAAACCAGAAACCTGGAGTCGTCCTTAACTCCGCTCTCCCTGCACCGTGTCCACATCCTTCCCAGTCTTCACTCTCTCATCCTCAGTGAGTTTAGAGCTATGAAGACCCGCGAAGGGGGTGGCCCCATTATCTTCTCATCTCTCACCTCCCGTTTCAACGGCTCAGCCTCTTCCCCAGAGGATACTGCCCTGGGAAGCTGTGTTTCCCAAAACCAGCGTCTTCTTGGGACCAGTGAGATTTCGAGCAAGTTTCACTTTGCTTTTAAAATTGTCCCATATCTCTCCTAACTCCCCTCAAGAAGCAAAACGAGGGAGGGCCGCGCTCCTCTCAGGGGGAAAAGGCACAGGCGCAGGGATCCGGACACTGCGTCTTGGTGGCTGTGGGACCTCAGAGAGGTACTCAGTCTCTCTGAAAAACAGTTGCCTGAACTGTAAAATGAGGCGATGATAACTCGAGTAAAATGCCATGCAGTAAGTGTTACCTCTTATCATTACACTAAGATTTCTATTATTAAATTAAATGAATAAAGACTCACAGTAAGACACTGAAAGAGACTGCCTGGGAGCAAGAATAAAGATTTCAATTCACTATTATGTCTGTGGTTTCTTAAACTACAACCTCTTTAAAATTCTAGAAACATCTGCTTTCCTTACTTGGAGCCTCTCTGGGGATTGGAACACCCCAGGTCTTCCATGGTAAACGGGGGTGGGGGGGTGGGGACAGCTGGCCTGTTCACTCCCCCCCCCTCAAGGACTGTCACTCAGGACACCTGCAGAGAGGTGAGATGAAAGGCCTAGTGACAAAAAGAACTCAACAGAAAAGGCGATAGTGTTGGAAGAAATTCTAAATGTAACATAGTAACAGAAACTTTTATTTGCCTACTCTGACATTTATCCTCTCTTCCTCTTTATTCACAGCATCTCAGTTTTTACCTGGGCACACTGAAAAATACAAACAAAGATTACATTTCCTCTGGTCCTTTGAGGCTGGGTGTGGTTATGCATCTAAATTTTGACCAATGGAGTGAAAGTAGAAGTGGGCTTACATTCTTGTCTCTTCTTCCTTCCTGCTGCCTGGAACACAGACGTGATGGCTGGAGCTCCAGGCAGCCCTCTTGAGCTGCAAGGTCTGTGCTAAATAGAGAGACAGGAACCTGAGTCCCAGACAATTTTTTTTTTTTTGAGACAGAGTCTCAAGCTGTTGCCCTGAGTAAAGTGCCATAGCATCATAGCTGAGTCCCAGACAATTTTATGAAACTATCATCCAGCCAAACTGCCTATATTCAGATTTCTTTTATGAGTAAGAAATAAACTTCCAACTTATTTAAGCTATTGTTATTGGGGGTTTTCTGATATGTGCATATAAATGCAATCCCAAATGATATGGAAATTCAACATGAGTAAATTTTTTCATAAGTTTTTTTTAAGTTTATGAGTATACAATATAATCAGGAAAAATAAATATTTGCTATTGGTTCCTATAGAATGCAATAGTGAATATCTCAAATAGCAAATGAGAGATAAAGAGGGAAGTTTTCATAAAGATAAAAGAATAATTTCAGCAGGAATATGTTTTACATCTTACATTTCTATGCACTTAATAGGACACCTTCAAATTGTGTAAAGCAAAAGCTGGCCCAACTAAAAAGAAGACAAATACACAAAGTTGGAGATTTTAATAAAACCTCTCTTAGTAACCATTATGGTGTAAACTGTCCTCCTACCCCAGTTTCATAGGTTGAAGTCCTAAATCTCAACCTGTCACCTCACTTCACAGTCACACACCTGTGACTGTATTTGGAGACAGGGCCTTTAAAAAAGTTACCATGTTAAATGAGGTCATTAGTGTGGACCTACCCCAACATACAAGCTTCATGTTTTCTTGGCCTTGCCTCTAGGCCAGCAGCTCAGTATAAACTCTAACCAGCTTTCTGCAGGTGTATCTGACAGCCCCTCCCCTCCCCAGTGCCAGAAGCCTCCCACTTCCCACCCCAGGACTCCTCACACATGCAACCCTGAAGTATGAAGGAGTTGGCCTCACTCAACAGTGTTGACGAACTCGAAGAGACAGCTCTCACGGACTCACTCCTCCCCAGCCTCTCTCCCCTGCCATCCACCCCTGCTGCAGGGATCGCAAGCCCAAATCCACTGCTCAGACTCAAGCCCAGACTCAGGCTCTGCCCTTAGGGAAGCCCAGGAGAGCACACAGCCTATAAAAGTGTCTTAGCCCATCATATGGGCCCTCCCCTCACGGTGCTAGAAAACATACTTTGAAGACTGTGGCCACAATCCGATCTGCCCCTGGATGTAAGATGTAAGATGTAAGATGAAGGTCCCACAGTTCCAGTTCCTCTGCTCCTCCACATGCAACCTGACCTCCAGATCAAGACACGCCCCCAGAATGGGGACTAGGGAACACTGGTTTTGGCCCCTGAGCAGATCGTTTTTAGTGAGGCTCCACGGGGCCTCCTGTCATTGCCTGCTGCTGAGGGATGTTTACGACAGAGCCAGGAGAACATAGTACCAACTTCTGTGTGATAAAGGGTAGATGTTGTCCCCGACATTTCACAGTGTCCCCTGCGGAAGGTCCTATTGGGAAAACCTATCTCATGCTGCAGCAAAAGATACGACAGGGAAGCCGCCTTGCGTTTACCTTGCTATAAATGATCATCTCTCCCCCTTGTCCCAGCTGCGTCACCTTGTCATCCTCATTGTACTTCCTTTTGCTTCCCCAGGTCCTCCACTGTCTGGATTGTAAACCCATTCCTCCCTTTCTCAACTCCTTCATCTTCTTACACATACCCTTAGAAGCTGCCTCAACTCTTCTTCTAGAACCTAGAGTGGGCATAAATAATAAGGACGGATGTGAACGAGAGTGGCAGTCCACTGAGATGGAGAAAGAATAGAAAACAGTGAAAAGCAGTGAAGGCTGAATAGACATCGCTCCAAAGATGATACACAAGTAGCCAACAGGCCTATTGAGATGCTCAAGTCACTAAGCGCTAGAGAAATGCAAATCAAAGCCACAAGGAGATGCCACCCTGCACCTGTTAGAACGGCTACTATTTTATAAAAAGAAAAGAAAAGAACAAGTCTTGGCAAGAATATGGAGGAATTGGAATCCTTACGCCCTCTGGGTAGGAATGTAAAATCATGTGACTGCTATGGAAAACAGTATGGCAGCTTTTCAGCAAATTAAAAATAAAATTACCCATATGATCCAGCAATCTAGTATCAGGGTATATACCCAAAATAATTGAAAGAAGGGTCTCAAATGTGCACGTCCACATTTCTAGCAGCATAACTCGCAATAGACAAGTATGAACCGGCAGATGAGTGGACAAGCTCAATATGGTCCCTGCCTACAATGGAACATTATTGGGCCTTCAAAAGGAAGGAAATTCTGACACATTCTACAACATGGATGAACCCTGAGGACATTACACTGAGTGAAATGAGCCAGTCACAAAAGAGTAAATACTGTGCCCGTCCATGTATTTGAAGTATCTAAAATAGTCAAATCATAGGAACAGAAAGTAGAATGGTGGTTGCCAGGAGATGGGAAGAGGGAAAAATGGAGAGTTGTTCAATGGGCAGGGACTTTCAGTTTAGCGAGATGAAAGCCTTCTGGAAATTAGTTGTACAACAATGTGAATGTACTTACCATTCTGGAATGTACCCTTAAAAATGATTAAGATGATAAATTTCACATTCGAAGTATTTCACCACAATTTTTTTTAAGTAAAGGCAAGAGAGAGAAGCTTATCTTTTCACAGTGTTGCCCAGTGCACGTCTTCTTGTCAGATTCAAAGGAGTTGGTGGCTTCATGTGGAACTTGTCCCATTCCCATCCCAGCTCTTCAGGACAGATAGATATTTTACATAGATAGAGTATTTTACATCCAACCAGTGATAATGAAAAGAAATCCACTAGCTCAACGCAGTGATTTCTCCAACGGCTCAAACGGCTAAGGCGCCAGCCACATACACCAGAGCTGGTGGGTTCATATCCAGCCGGGGCCTGCCAAACAACAATGACAACTACAACCAAAAGATAGCCGGGTAGCCTATTTTTTGGCGGGCGCCTATACTCCTAGCTACTTGGGAGGCGGAGGCAGTAGAATCGCTTAAGCCCAGGACTTGGAGGTTGCTGTGAGCTGTGATGCCACAGCACTCTACCCAGGGTGACAGCTTGAGGCTCTGTCTCAAAAAAAAAAAAAAGAAAGAAATCCACTGATGTAGATTGGAGGGCCATAAGTATTCAACATCCAAACAAAGAATCCTTTCACTTGTATGATAATTCTTCTTGGGTTTCCCTTTTTCTAAGTAGGGCTGCCAAAAAAAATTTAACTGTTCTCTCAGAACTGCATTTTTTTTTCTTTTGACTTCTCTCTCAACATCTACCTCCTTGTTCCTAGCTGCTTATGACAATGTACCTCCCACGTGCAACTAAAGAAGCAAAAATTCAAATGCAGTGTTTTATATTAAGGATCCGGATTACTGAAAGTACTGTGTCACTAACGCAGGTTATTAGTGTAAGCAGAGAGGAATATGGGTTAGTGAGTCAACGCTTTTCTAGTTCAACAGAGGCCACAGTCTTGTCAGATGAGTCATTTTCGGTTCCCTTTTATTCAGTCACGGCTGCGTGACTCTCTCTTCCCTCCCATCCTAAAGGCCACACTAATGGGAGGCTCCCATTCCCTGGTTTTTTGAAATTTTTCATGAAGTTAAAATTAACATAAGTTTAGTTCAATGTCTAGTTTTGTCATATAATAAAAGCTGCAGTTAACGCAGGAAACAAAATCTAGTAAGCCCATACAAAATAAAGTGAGTTTTCTGTGCAATTAAAATGTGAAGAGACCAGGACAGGTCAGACACAGTTTCAGCACCAGTGTCCAGCACCTATATCCAATTTTCAACTAAGAAGTATGAGACTTGCAAATACACAGGGACGTTAATGAGAAGAGTACGATGATTTCACACTTTTGCAACCCTCTTTGATGCCTGGATTTGTGGGAGTGAGCTGGAAACGCAAGAGCTTGTGCTCCATCCAATGTCAAGAAGTCTCTGGAAATCTCCATTCTTCCCTCATGAGCTGAGGAGTGTGAGAAACACAGGTGATGCCCCAGTATTCTCTGAAGATAACTTTGGCTTTTCCCCTAAAAGGGTATCTGGGACCACATATCAAGAATCACTGCCCTGGGATAATCCCTACCTGAACATAAGGACTGAGTGGGTGGTGCCCCCACCTGCCCGCATGGGCTCCCTCAGCATGTGCCCTGCAGGGGGGCAGGGCGGTGGCTGCGCATCCTAGGAAGAGATCAGCAGGTGGTCAGGACTGAGCTACTCCTGCTTGGAGAAGCTGTTCCCCAGAACCACCCACAGCACACTGGGGAGCGTTCTGCCCCTTACAGGCCCAGCAGGGGCAGGAAGACCCTGTTAATGGTAACAAAGACAATAAGGAGAGCAGGTGTTTATCCATCCGTGATTTCCTGCATCTCAATGCTGCTGTGGATATGAAGCCAGGTGATTTTAATGACTCTGTCAATGGGTCACATCATGACCTCCCTCTGCCCAAGCCAGAGGCCCTTTGGTCCACTCACCTGGGGGCTACACAAGACAGAATGGCAGAGGGTTGGAGTGGGGAGTTTCTTGCCCAAAGCAACAAAGTGGAGGATTGGCCATGGCAAGGAGAAGCCGTAGGAGGACTCTGACCCACGCATTTGCTCAGTCTGCAGGGCCCCATCCTGGGATTGCTCCATCCTTGTCTGCCAGCCCCTGGACAGGAAGAGAACATACTCTCTGCCCCTTCTCCTGCTGGCATTGTCACCAACAGCAAGCTCACCCAACTGAACTGGATGGAGTAACATCTGGAGAGGGCGGGGACAGTAGCTGCTTCCAGGGCAAAGGTCATCCACTGACCTTATCCTCAGTCCCACACCCTTTCCGGGACCTTCCATGGTCTCCACTCAGGGCTGTTTCTACAATGACCAGAAGCTCAGCCCTCTACCAGTTGGAAGAAATCCTCATGGTGACCCATGTGCAACTACATCACCTCCTTCAGAGCCAGCGTCAGGACCTAGGAACTCGCTGTGAGAGCGGGTGTGAGTTTGGACAAGCCCCCAGGATGGCGGAGAAGCACTTCCTCTGACGCCCTTTCTGTCTGCCCTGTGACGGTTCACAGCAGGCTCAAAGTCTCTGTGCTCGACGCAGTGGAGACGGCGCTGTGCAAGGAAGTGGACTCAAGTACAAGAGAGGGTGAAGACGGGCACGGGCAGCTGGGCAGAGCCCTGCCTGGACACCTCAGGACCAGCCGTCACCAGGCATCTAGACCAGCGGTTCTCAACCTGTGGGTCGTGGCCCACAGGAACTGTATTAAAGGGCTGCGGCATTAGGAAGGTTGAGAACCACAATCTAGACAGAGCCTTCTGCCCGGTCACCTGAGGACCTGCTGGCACGGGCTTGGAGGGTCCTGCATGAGATTTAATTAAAATGAGGGAAGATGAGTCAGTCACTGTCAAGGAGTAGAGGGTACTGGGGACACCAGCCTGTCTTGGTAAAGCCCCAGATCTGAACCGCCCTCTCTACCTTGGGGCTCCACTCTTCCCCCTGACAGGCTTCCTGCCCTGTGTAGCCTGGTGAAGCCGGAGCAGCTCACTGTTGCCTTCACGTTTTCTCCCCACATGGGCCAGCAAAGCAGGACATGACAGACCTTTATGCATCCATGATGGCCCGTGGGGGCCACAGAAATCAGGTGCTGCATGCCAACATGCTGTCCTGGACGTGCTTCCTCCTCTGCAGGGGCTGGCGGGTAGGGCCGGGGGTGAGCCAGTGAGTGCCCTCCTTTAGGGACAGAATGTTTGGCCCCTCAGACTTCATAAGGCAAAGTCCCAACCCCAGGGTGATGCTCTTTGGAAGTGAGGCCTTGAGGGGTGATGGGGGCAAGGTGAGGTCACAAGGGTGGGGCCCACGTGGCAGCACTGTTGGCCTTATAAGGAGAGGAAGAAAGAGATTACCATCCTGCTATGCCTGCACCGAGGAATGGCCTGTGAGGACGTGGTGAGAAGGCAGCATCTGCAAGCTAGGAAGGGACCGTCCTCAGAATCCCACCCTGCTGGCTCCATGATCTTGGACCTCCAAAGCTCCAGAAGAATGGCCTTACTAATAACCTGACAGAGGGAAATGAGCTGTCTGTCAGAAAGTAGAGTCACACTCACAGCACAGCCGCCCTATCGTTACATTAAACACCTATGGCCTAAAAAAAAAAAAAAATGTGAAGAATGGTTTGTCCTACCCAAATATGTCACCACACACGCAAGTGTAGGAACAAAGTTAAATTTAGATGGTGATCACACTTGCTCTGTGACCTTGGGCAAAGCTTTGACTTCCATTTTAATTTCCCCACCCATAAAGTTATTGTGAATAAGATAGACTTCTGATTCAAGACATGCAATGCTGTTTAAAGGAGAGGAGATGAGTCAGAGGCTCTCGGAAGGGCTGAAGTTGGGTGCTAGACTGGCAGGCGTGGGAGTTCTATCATCATGGCAGTTAGAAGGCCTTCTCAGTTTATACCCACAGTGGGGATAGATTCCATCCCATTTCACTATTTGCACTACCCAGGTGGTCTGATAGTTTGGCCATTACAGAGAAAAATGTGATCAATAATTTTGTTTATGATCTCAGAAATTTGAAATGGAATATTAAATACCATTGATTTTTCACAGATATTCTATTACATTGTGTAGTCATACATTTTTTAAAGTTGTACATATACCTCAAAAATTCTGTTTAATTTATCTCTATATTTTACCTCACTAGCATGTTACTATTAATAAAATATGATAACATCTAAAATGGCAGCTACGGTAGGAATAGACTTAAAAACTGAATAACTGTCTTCTTAATTGGTATCAACTAATTTATGCCACCAAAAATTCTATAACTTTTTGCAGTTTATAAATACTTTCGTTCTGATTTCAACCACAGCATGAGAAAGGACAAGTACGGAGAGTGCCAAAAAATTGTATACATATTTTAAGAAAGGAAAAAACTGTATTAAAATTGTAGTATTCAAAATATACCGATTACAAAAGATAAATACAAAGCGGGTCGAGCACTTTTTATAATTGAATAAGCCAAAAGTAACTTGAGTATTACCATTTTACTACAGTTTTTTCCTTGGTTAAATGTCTATACATTTTTTTGGCACTGTCTATATTCTCCCATTATTGAGAAGAAACTAAGTTCCAAAAGTTTAAGTGGTATGTCTCAAAAAAGAGATAGGTAAAAAAGAGAGAGAGAGGGAGCTTCTGATGCATTAATAACACCTCGATCAAAATTTGGAATATAATTTTGAGAGACATAAACTATCTTTCATTTTGCAAAAATGTCTAATTTCAAGGGTTGGTGCCCATAGCTCAGTGAGTAGGGCGCCGGCCACACACACCCAGGCTAGCCAGTTCAAGCCCAACCTGGGCCTGCTAAATAACAATGACAACTGCAACCAAAAATAGCCAGGCATTGTGGCAGGCGCCTGAAGTCCCAGTTACTCTGGAGGCTGAGGCAAGAGAATTGCTTACGCCCAAGAATTTGAGGTTGCGGTGAGCTGAGACACCACAGCACTCTACTGAGGTAGTAACACTCTGTCTCCAAAAAAAAAAAGGATGATTTAAAAAAATTTTTTTTGTTTTTTGTTAGTTTAGTTGTTTGGATTATTTTACATTGAGGATGGGGTACTGAGTCCACTAAACAGATCTCAAAAAATAATTTTTGGTTTTATTATACTGTTTGTGAATTATCTCAAGCACAAAAATTGATATTTCTTTTTTAAACAATTATCACTCTATGATACCAATAATATAGAGTGAAGAGGGTTTTTATTATTTCAATTGGGCCTTCTTAATGGTTCTCAAATGAAGAGCCTTACCTATTCCTTCAGGGCCAAAATTTCTCATGCTTTAATGTAAAAAAGGCCATCAGTCATCTTAAGAATGGCCCATCATGCAAACCACTGACTGTCAAGTCGGCTCTTTCCCAACAATTACTGATTTTTCACTTGTTCAAGAAAAAAATCAATGGCATGTTGTTGGGCTTATTTTTATACCACACACAAATACTTAAAACAGAACATGAAGAATTAACTATTGAGGGTTGACTGCAGCCAGATTGGGGTAGGAATCTTTCTCCATCATCACCACATCTGTACGACTTGCTGGTTGGTTCAGCATCTATCTCACGGAGCACTGAACACAGTCACCAGTAAGCTTGAGCCATCATTTCTGTAAAATCTAGCACCAACTGACAGCTCCTCAGCGCCTGCTGCAATCCCTATGGTAAAATTGTATTCTGTAAGCTAATAGAAGTAAAGTCTAAGGAAATAAAGCAACGAAGTGTGGAACTTAAGCTGTAATTTATCAAGTTTTGAATATATGAACGATTTCAAACAATGTTATCCCTTCCATCGATATGAAACCATTATCATGCTTATGGCCAGTTTTTAAAGATTCAGCTTCATTTTTATTACCTTAAAATTTGTGACAAATATATATGCTTTAATTAACTGAAAGATTTTGGTTCACATTTCTTTGAACTTTGAAGGACCTACGAAGGGAAAAAGATTGAAAAATATGATATAAGGGTTTTCAAACTGTCCACAGGGAGCACTCATTTTTCCATGTGATGAATCAACATGTTTTGCACTAAAATCACACAATGATAATTTATATTTTATCGATACATGGAATAATAATGTTATAGACAAAATTTTCTCAAGATCATGTTTTTCTCTCAAACGCTTTCTAAATTTCTGGACACCTGCCAAACTTGTCTGAAAATGAGCATCGCTAGTAAATGATTTAAAGAATAAACAATGTATTCTTTCAGAGATGTATCTGTATAAAACTTTTTTCTCTGGTAAAATTATTCCTAGCTGACATGAAAGAAATAAATGTCAACATATTTCAGTGCATTCTCTCAAAAATGCCATGACTTCTAGTCTCACTTGAAAAAATTATTATAGAAATTATGCTAAGTAAAAATTTTGAACTTCTCCTAGGCAAAAAGAAAATCTCATGAATAAAGTAATAAAAGACGAATTAGGGAAATCACAAACAAACACAGAGAGATTTTTGTAATTCGTTAAGGAAAAAAGAAACAAACCAATAGGAAAAAACCAGGGAAAGACATGAACCACGCTACAAATACACAAGTCTCTCATGATTCCTATGAAAGAAAATAGTGAACTCAACAGAGTAACAGTGATGGTTCCTTTTAAATACCTACTGAACCCATTCAATTCTTTTTCATTCTAAATCCATGTCTTTCGAACACTTTTCAGATTGATAATTTGTTTTCTCAGGTTTTTAGAACCTGAAATGGGATGGGTTGTACTGCAAATCATGAATGCATAAATTATCTCTGGGACTTACACATCAGTCTCATATTAAGATAAACTCTATAATAGATATTTTTAGGCAACAAAAATACCTTCAGACATGTTACCTATAGTAAGTATGGTTCTGAATCACTTCTTCAGGCCTGAATAACCATTAAATAGGTTGATAGAAATCAATTTTATGGAATTGAAAAACCAAGAATCAGACCCTTTACTAGGTTGATTACAAAGGCATAAAAATGCTAACCACAAAATAAATGATTGATAAAAAGGACTTAATAGTAATTATATATGTAAGACATATACAAGAATGTTCATGCCGGTATTGTTTTCATTAAATACCCAAACTGAATGCATCTGAAATGTCCATCAACAGAAAAATGGATAAATAACTTCTGGTATAGTCATGCATAGGAGTACTACACAGCAATGAAAAAGAAATCTTTGCAACACACAACAAGAATGACTTTGACAGACATAATCTTTATCAAAAGATGCCAATACCTAGAGATTCATCTCTATGCATATATATTTCCCCCAAACAGGCAAAAGTTCATCTGCTATATAGAATAGTGGCTATCTTTGGAAAGGTATCAACTTGCAAAGGGGGAAAAGTCAGCCCCCTGGAGTTCTAGAAATGTGCTCTATCATGATCTGAGTGGTGGCTACAAGGTCATAACCATACATGTTAGAGCTTTTGATTGAGGTGTGCCTTTTAGATGTGTGATTTATAGTGTATATAATTTATACCTCAAAAAAATTATTTTTAAAATTTTGCAGCAATTAGAACAAAGACTTATATTAATACACATCTGTGATCATTTGCCCAGTAACATTTTGTTTCTGTTCAGACTTACAGAGACAGTCAAAAATTACCAATGGCAACTACATCATAAGTTATCATGGTGAGGTATTGGGAAAGGTTTTCAATTAGCAATACTCACACCTCAGATAAACCTCATTGGCTATGATATTGCCACTGTACAAAGCTTTCCTAGTAACTTTCAAGTGGGCATTAACTAATGCAGAAAGTATCTGAAGTTGAAGCAGTGGGTCACTGGAAAGCTATATAGTGATGTTCTGCTGGGAAAGCCTTGAGACTGTGTGAAAAGAAATGCCCCCTCTTTTGCATATGTGCAGTGTGATTTGGGAGACAGGTATATTTTCAGTGAGATGCCAATAATCCAATTCTGATCATATAGAGTCGGCTTGTCTGGGAGGTATTGGACAATGGCAGGTTGCAACCAAAGAGGTGAGCCATGTTGTCTCCAGGAGAGAATAGACTCCAGGGACTTTGCATATCTTTCTATCTAGGAAACAGAAGCTCTGAAAGGAAGGGCAGCTGAGGCAGTTGCCCACCAGAAGTAAATCTAAGTAGCAGGGATTTAGAGATCAGAAAATACAGTTTAGGACCCGAGGGTGAGCTAGCCAGCGAATGGTTGGGATCGGGTGCCCCCTACAGGGCAAATTTATACTCTGAGGGGAGTAAAACAAGTTAACCTAAATCTCCAGGGACGAAAGCTTAGGCTGAGACGATTCTGGCAGACATGCATCCCCTAGGTCCAAGAGCACTGTGCAGAGCGGAAGAGGCCTCGTGCAGAAAGCTGACGTTGCAGAGCAGAGATGAGAAACTCTCTGTAACCGGCTCCACACTTAAGAAAAAAATGTAATAGTGTTTTTAGGTCTCGTATGTTTCCAATGAGTTTTCGGTATTCACATTGTGAGAGCTGGCTGCTCTAAGCGGCTTTGAATTGGTGGTACCACAGCGAGTTCTGTATCAACACCAGTAGCTTAACGACTGCAGTTTCAAAGTAGGCAGAAAAGAAAATAGAGAGGGACCTTAGCGGACTCAGTAAGAATCTGATAACCAAAACTCTGTAACTTTCAGTTGTACTGATGCATTCCTTTTGAGTTTCTTTCCCAGAAATGGCAGAATCTCCTTGCAGCCACAAGATAACTACAAAGCCGTACACTACCTGTTCGTCCATGAAAGACACGATAAGCAACACTGCCCCAGAGATCATGCTCAAGGACCCACGGGGCAGCCCACTCCCTGCATCTCCCCTGCACCCAAGGTTGAAAGAATGACCAATATTAACTCCTAGGTCATTACCACTAACCCCCGCCCCCGAGACTTATCCACTATTTTTTTGACAATGGGATGTAGGTACCAGCATCATTTCTCACTGCACTCCACCCCAAATAAGTAATGATGCTCACTTCCCTCATGCATTATTCATCTCACTTCCAGAAAAAATCCTGACCCTGTTGGCCAGAGGCAGATATTAGTCCATCCATTCCTTCCACTTCCCAGTTAATGCACTGTGTGCTATA
Source organism: Perodicticus potto (assembly GCA_963574655.1). Taxonomy (NCBI): domain Eukaryota; kingdom Metazoa; phylum Chordata; class Mammalia; order Primates; family Lorisidae; genus Perodicticus; species Perodicticus potto. The sequence goes on from CAUYRH010081183.1 coordinate 27,703, forward strand.
AATCCCACCACCCCATTTATGCGTTCTCTGTAAATCCCATCATCTCAGTAACTGGCTTTCTTTGCAGTGAGCAACAGTGAACCCCCTTGTGGGTTTGTAGCCTCTTAATGGATCAAATTCCACATTCATCTGACGTCTATTTATGTCAGGCACCATTCTAGATGTTGATGGGGAACAAAACAGGCAAAAATGAAAACTGGTCATGTGGAATGTACTGAAAGCATTACTTAACAGATATCAATGACAGCCACCAAATAAAAATCTTTTTCTTGGGAAAAATCTATGTAAACATCTTGGCCAGGGGTTGGAAGTAGATAGTGTGAAGATATGTGTCAGAAGTCAAGATCACCAAACACTAAATTTTTCTTACATGGGAAAGGAACTGGAATCTTGATCCAAATCAGAGACTGAGCCTTTGAAACAACAGCCATGTGGAAGATAATAAAGGGTGAGACTATCAATGAAATATCCCCGTATGTTGGGAAAAGGACTGTCCCTTCAATAAATGGTGCTGGGAAAACTAGATATCCATATGCAGAAGAATGACACTAGAGTTTTACCTCTTGACATACACAAAAATCAAATCCAAATGAATTAAAGGCTTAAATCTCACAGCTGGAACTAGGAAACTCCTGAAAAAAAAACATTGAGGAAATGCTTCAGGACATTAGTCTGGCAAGGACTTCTTGAATAATACCCCAAAGCACAAGTAAACAAGGCAAAATTGGACAAATGAGATCACATCAAGCTAAAAAGTTTCTGCACAGCAAAGAAACAATCAACAAGTCACCACAGAACGGGAGAAAATACTTGCAAACTATATATCTGACAAGGGATTAATAAATAGAAGATGTAAGGAGTTCCAACAACTCAATAGGAAAGAATCAAATAATCCAATTTTTAAAATGAGAAAAAGATATGAACAGACATATCTCAAAAGAAGATGTACAAATGGCCAACAGGTATATAAAAAATGTTCAACATCAGGGGGAGGAGCCAAGATGGTGGTCTGTAGCCAGCTTTCTGCAGACACTCCTGTTCAGAAGGAGAGCTAAAGGACAGAATTTTAGCAGGAAAGTCGATGGTTTGGAACTGAGCCAAAAGAGAAGGTTGAAGAACGCACATCATCCCTGCTGGAGCGACCTGCAACCCCAAGGATACAAATAAAAGGTACAGAGCACATCACCAAGCAGACGGGAGTCCCCTCCCCCACGAGAGCTGCTTGCAGTATATGCCATACCTTCATACAAACAACCGAGCATAGTTCACTTGTCTTCCCACTCTACCCCACGGGAGAGACCTTCTAAAAACCGGACCTCCTTCCCCCACTAGGGTGCCGCGGCACTCTCCTGCCAGGCATAAAACTGTATAAAAACTGCATATATTCTCTACCTGCAAGTTGGAACTCCCAGCACTCCCCTCCACTCTCACCCTGAGGTCTGGAGGTCTGTCCCCCACAGAGTCCAGATTCTTGGACACTTTCTCGAGGGGTGTGGACAGGGC
>CAUYRH010081193.1:0-28306 GCA_963574655.1 Perodicticus potto
AAAAAACCTTGAATAGCCAAGACATTACTCAGAAATAAAAACAGAGCAGGAGGAATCATGCTACCAGACCTGAGACTGTACTATACATCGATAGTGATCAAAATAGCATGGTACTGGCACAAAAACAGAGAGATAGATGTATGGAACAGAATAGAGAACCAAGAGATGAACCCAGCTACTTACCACTATTAGATCTTTGACAAGCCAATTAAAAACTTTCAGTGGGGAAAAGATTCCCTATTTAACAAATGGTGCTGGGTGAACTGACTGCCGACCTGCAGAAGACTGAAACTGGACCCACACCTCTCACCATTAACTAAGGTAGACTCTCATTGGATCAAAGATTTAAACTTAAGACATGAAACTATAAAAATACTAGAAGAAAGTGCAAGGAAAACTCTCAAAGGAATCGGCCTGGGTGAATTTTTTATGAGGAGGACTCCCCAGGCAATTGAAGCAGTATCAACATTACGCTACTGGGACCTGATCAAGCTAAAAAGCTTCTGCACTGCTAAGAACACAATAAGTGTAGCAGGCAGACAGTCCTCAGAATGGGAGAAAATATTTGCAGGTTATGCCTCAGACAAAGGTTTAATAACCAGAATCCACAGAGAACTCAAACGTATTAGCAACAAAAGGACAAGTGATCTCATCTCAGATTGGGCAAAGGACTTGGAAAGAAACTTCTCTAAAGAAGACAGGTGCACAGCCTACAGGCACATGAGAAAATGCTCACCATCCTTAATGATCTGAGAAATGCAAATCAAAACTGCTTTGAATATCATCTAACTCCAGTAAGATTAGACCACATTACAAAACCCCAAAACCAGAGATGCTGGTGTGGATGTGGAGAAAAAGGAACACTTCTACATTACTGGTGGGACTGCAAACTAATATATTCCTTTTGGAAGGATGTTTGGAGAATACTTAGAGACCTAAAAATAGACCTGCTATTCGATCCTATAATTCCTTTACTAGGTATATATCCAGAAAACCAAAAATCGCATCATAATAAAGATATCTTTACCAGAATGTATATTGCAGCCCAATTCATAATTGCTAAGTCGTGGAAGAAGCCCAAGTGCCCATTGACCCGGGAATGGATTAATAAATTGTGGTACATGTATACCATGGAATACTATGCAGCCTTAAAGAAAGATGGAGACTTTGCCTCTTTCAGGTTTACATGGATGGAGCTGGAACATATTCTTCTTAGCAAAGTATCTCGAGAATGGAAGGAAAAGTATCCAATGTACTCAGCCCTACTATGAAGCTAATTTATAGCTTTCATATGAAGGCTAAAACCCAATTATAGCACAAGAATATGGGGAAAGGGGCAAGGAAGAGTAGGGGAGGGGGGAGGATGGGTATAGGGCGGGCAATTGTTGTGATCACACCTACAGTGCATCTTAGAAGGTTACAAGTGAAACTTACTAAATGCAGAATATAAATGTCTTCATATCGTGATTAAGAAAATGCCATGAAAGCTATGTTAAACAGTTCGATGAAAATATTTCAGATTGTACATGAAGTCAGCACATTGTGCCCCATGATTGCATTATTATACACAATTATGATTTAATAAAAATAAAAATAAAAATAAAAAATAAAGTATGAGCTATACCATGTGGATACTACAATAAAAAATGGCAAAATTATATTTAGGTGGAATTAAGGGAAGGGAATTCCTGAAACCATCATATATCAGCAAATTAATTTATTCAGTTAGAAAGATGAATAAATCATATAAAGAGCCCTGAGATAGTTTATTTTTTTAAGAAAATTCATTATGGACTGTGTTTACACACATCGGTTGTGATTAAAGCAGTCTAGGAAAGTGAGAGAATCTCAAAAAACAGTTTTACATATATCTACATATAGCAAACCATTATTCAAAATCTGCTGAAGAATAATATTTATGAGAAGTTAATTAGATGTAGGTTTGCTATTTAAAGCATCACAACTTTTTAAATTTTCCAAATTATGTTAAAAGGATTCAGCATTGAAGAGTTACATAAGAAGTACAGTATGAGCTATCAAGGAATGTCTGTTATATTTCAATTCTAACATAGTATTCTTGTTTAGATAACCTGGAAGTCAGAAAGGGACCTATAACCCTAAGAATTGCCCTGTAAATGTTTAAATCTTGACCGTCAAACAGGATAAGTACTATTTCCCAAGTTTTGTAAATTGTAAATTTCTTTTTCTACATGTGTTAGCTGATCAGTAGATTGAACTCAGTTGTTCTCATTTAGGCTATGTGTGTGCACATGTTTGTGCATGTCTAGAATTTCACCCAACAAAAACAGCATTTTTAGCATTTGCAGTTTGGAAAATGTAACAGCCAGTTGTTTTCTTTCTCACAGCTAAAACAACACATTACCATTTAATTAAAGCCTTGAACATACCCTGAGTTCACATTAGAACTGCGATGTTTGCTAAATAAATAAATGGATTTGCTGGCATCTCACTTTACAATAGATTGCACACTGAGTTCTCTTTTGGCAAAATTCTCCCGTGTTTCAAAACCTTCACTTATGTTTAAGTTCAAAAGTACTGCTTAAAATAAACAATGAAAAGGAAAGGAATCAAAAGGTTTGTTTTCCCCTTATATTAAATATTTTATCTAGCAATGGTTTCCTGGTTTCAACTCCCATTATTATATCTTCAATTTAGAAATGACACAAATTATGCTAAATTAAATCTAGAGTTTTAAATTTATAAAAATTGTTTGATGTTCGTATTTTCCATTTTCAAAGTTTTTAATCTGTATTCAACATTGTAACTATTCTATTTGAATAGATGTGTACTAGAAATAAAATCTCCATAAAAATGATTTATACGATTAATTTTCTGCACTTCGGCTAATTATAATGATTCTTAAATTATGATGTACATGCGGCAAACATAACATTTTCTCAGACAAAAAACTCTTGGCTTAATTGTGAAAATTAAAGGATAACAAATAAAAACTAGTGAGCAAATTTCTTTATTTTTTAAATGAATTAAAAAGCAAATATTAAACCAGAAACATGATTTCATTTCTCTGTATTTAATTTGACAAAGCTTCACTTGGTAATAACTGGTGAATAATCTTGTATATTAATGTTCACCTTAAAAAGATAGGATGGGCAGGGCACAGGGGCGCATGCCTATAATACCACTACTGTGGCTGGCCAAGGGATATGAATCACCTGAGCCCACATGTTCCCAACCAGCTTGAGCAAGAGTGAGACCCCGTCTCTACTAAACCAGAAAAAACTAGTCCACATGATGGCATTTGTCTGCAGTCTCAGCTACTCAGGAGGCTGAGTCAAGAGGATACAATGAACTCAGGAGTATGAGGTTGTTGTGAACTATGATGACGCCATGCCACTCTATGCAATAGAGTGAGACTCAAAAAATAAAGTAAAATAAGGGCAGGATATCTAAAGGAGAAATGCAATTTATATTTCAGTCCATTCTGTTAAAGAAAATGTCAACTTTAAAGACATTTATAACAAAAAAAAAATTATATCTTGTTTCCTATTTTACTCTGAAGACATGTCATGGCATGTGGCAGCATTAAATACATTTCAAAGTAGTTGTGCAATAAAAGAAGTTATGTAGTCATGTTAGTATTTTTAAATTATTCTGTAATCTTTTACATCAAAAGTAATAAGAATCCAAACAAAATACTTTTTGTGCTAAAACTAGGAAAGAGATCCATTAAATCCCACAGGCCTCAGAAGAGAAGGAGCAAATGCAGTGTTGTTGCAAGAAGAGAATTGAGGAAGCTCCCGGTGGGCCCCCTGCTGCGTCTACGGGGCGGTGTGGTGAAGAGGGACTGGAGACAACTTCAAGGAATAAAAACTTTTATTCATTTTGGAGAAGTACAGTGGGGGCAGCCAGAATGCAAAAGGAAAAAAGAACAAAAAACCTGTAAACCCATCTTTATCATTAATAATAACAATTTTTGTAAGTAGCAGTAGTTGATGGAGGCTAAACAGGAAAATAAAAAAATAGTTATGTATAATGTGCATGTGATGATAACACCAACGATCGCATTTTAAAATAAATATTGTTATATATTTTATATATTTATACATAAACATATAGTACTTATATATAAATATATACTTATACATTATTTATATGTGGTACTGTGTATGTGCATATGTATAAAAAAATTTTTCTTAAATTTCCAGCCTCCAGACTGTTAGAAATAAATGTTTGTTGTTTAGGCCACTCAGTCTAAGATGATTTGATGTAGCGGCCCAAGACAGGTGCAGTCACAAGCTTGTGGCTCAAATGCCCCAGACTAGCTGTTCTTAGCACCATAAAGTAGAGTTTTCTGAATGAAGGATGTTCCGTTTGTGGGATACCTTTAGGACATTTCTAGACAATTTAAATGTTATAATTCTTTTCACATGCTTGAAATAATTTTCACTCACCAATTAAATTGTTGTTTTGATTAGGAAAGGCTTACTGACCTCCTTACTCATCCATTCTGGAAGCAATTTATCAATATATATCACAAGGCTCCATAATGACACTTTAATACCTGCATATAAATAGTTGAAACAGAAAGAATAATGAACTAAATGGGAAAAATCAAATTAGATTCAGCAGCATTTAGGAGTTTCATATATGACAATGGCAATTCAAATCAATGAAAATCTTAATTATTCAAAACTGATTTTAGTTACTCATTAAAATAAACACAACTCTATTTTTTCACCCTATTTGCTAACATAAATTTTGCATTAGAATATTGGCCCTAGTGGTATAAGTCATGGTGAATATTGAGTTAAAATGAAAACAAAAGCAAATATAAAACAAGCAAAAAAAATTGACTTTTTGTGAGATTCTCCAATGCTTTAATATCCTCTGTCCCTTGATCTGGTAAAAGAAACTTTTAATTTCTAGGCAAAGACAGAATATTTAGATAAAATGAGCCTTGATTTCTGAATGCATGGAACTTCATCAAATCCAGAAGGAACTATAATTTAAATGGCAAACTGCTGTTGTATTAAGCAGTGAGATTAGGAGATTATTTTCTATGACTGTTAGCAGATCCTAAATTCATTCACAGCTGTAGTTTGTAATTCATTCACATCATAGTTGTATTACAATAAGCAAGACAATTTTTGGATAGGAATTTTTGAAACTTATATGAATATCCTGGGATGCAAAGTCATCTGTACTGGATATTTTTTACTTTTTTATCCCTGTGTAAGTATTAATCATTTAATTTAGCACATTTTATTGTGGGCTGACTCTGTGCCAGGCATTTTTGTCACCTCTGGAAATAAAGTGGGGAGTGGGAAGGAGAAGTCTTTATATGTCTATTAGCAGAAGGATAACTATAAACAATCACAACATGAATACATAAATACATAATATATCGAAAGGGAAGGAGTACTTTGGAAATGATGAAACAAGATAATGAATAATGGATAGAGAACAATGAGCCAGCGGGATATGGTTGGATGCCGTTTTATAAGAGGTGGACAGGGAAGCTCTCTCTGATAAACTGACATTACGTAGAGGCCTGAGCTAAATGAAGAATGAAGCAGGTGCACGGCCGAGAACGCTAAATCATACTGCACAAGTCGAAAGTCTAGTTAGGGGCTCTCTGTCACTTTTTAGTTTACCACTGGGGCACAGCGCTGAGGTGAAGTCAACTGGATGCTTCCATCCGAAATTTTGAACTTGAAACAAGGAACTCAGACGAGCACAGTTGCTCATGCACTCCAAAGGCAAAAGGGCTGTTCAGTATCCAGAAGCAGCAGCTACGGTACCTGTGATTAGGCAGCTCCTGAGGTGAGGCTTTGCTGGTAACCTCCCAGCATCTCTTTGTTCCTGATTTGATTTTATTAACTAATTAATTTATTTTTTGAGACACAGACGCACTCTGTTGCCCAGGCTAAAGTTCCATGGCATCAGCCTAATTCACAGCAGCCTGACACTCTTTGGTTCAAGTGATCATCCTGCTTCAGCCTCCCAAGTAGCTGGGACTGCAGAGGCTCACCACAGTGCTAGTTAATTTTTTTAGTTTTACTAGAGTAGTTGTTCTGGTTTGCAATTAGGGAACTTAATAGCTACCTTATTTCAATTTATGAAGTATTCTTATAAATCAGTGGGAAAGAATAAATGATTAGATAAAATCCATTATAGGGTAAACATATGAACTCCCTTTGATGTTCAAATTCTTATAAAGGGAGGAGAAATAATAATAAATGAAAATACTCAATTAAAAATAAAAATTAAGAAAATTTTACATCAAAGAGCTCATCACAGAAGTGAACTTCAAGAGGAAAATGATGCTCAAAAATGATAAACGTGGGCAGCACCTGTGGCTCAAAAAGTAGGGTGCCGGCCCCATATACAAAGGGTGGCAGGTTCAAGCCCGGCCCCAGCCAAAACTGCAAAAAAAGATAAAGTTACAAAAGACAGCAAAGACGAAAATTTTTAAAAATCATTATTTTGGAACATGGCAAGAAAGTACCATTTGTAAACATTTTGAGATTAATAGGCTCATACAAAATAAAGAATTAGCCATCTATGTGGCAACAACTTGGGTGAATAATCACAGACACTCAATAACAGAAAGCTACAGCCAGTGTGAACTCAAAGCAATAGAGATAACTGACCTTGAGCATAACTTTCCTCAGCTTACGTCAAATCTGATGGAGGAATACAGGTAGTACATCTTTTAGAAGTGTGGAGACATATTTCTTGGAAGATATAGTAAAATAATATACTTTATTATTTCAAAAATATTGCATACAAGTCCACTATGTGATCTATGAAAGTAAATAGATGGGGGTGGGGACTAGAATATTCATGGAGTGGCCTCTTGGTAGAAAAATGTCCCCATCTATCCATGGAAAGGGATTGCCTACATGATAAGACTGCTGTGAGAGGTCAAAGTTATGATCATTCCTGAGACTGAGTGAAAAATACTACAAAAGACTAAGGATTTTGCTTTGTGAGGAGACACATTCATTTACTCAGGAAATAACTTCACGGCTTGGTTGGCCTCTTTCTATTCAGTCAGTAGATACAGAAGTGAGAAATTTCAGAGAAAACTAATCTATGTCTGATAATTTAGTGTGAGAATTGTAAGCACTTCTGGAAAAGTTAATGTCACTGGAAAAGCTGGAAGAAAAATAGGCTGGTCTCCCCTAGACACACTTGATTGTAAAAAATAAAATATTTGATCTATGATGTGAATGAAGACATCATTGATTAGAAAAAGATACTGGGTAGCATCTGTAACAAGCAGCAGAACTCAAGGAACCACTGGCTGCTTCCAAATTCATTTTTAATGTAATAATCATAGAAGATGCTAGTTTTCTCCAAATTCTCCATTTGCAAGAGGAAGATACTGAGGTAAAGGGAGGTAAAATGAGACCCAGTTTGCATCACGGTGGTTTGAGCATTTAGGTTTGTAATGAACTAACACCAGATTTTATGATGTAGAGATGCACGCTTTCATCTAGGATTATTAAAAAACAAGTAAATATTATCCCAAAATCCAGGCTAGTGATTACCTCTGGACAATTGGCCTTACCTTAGGCAACTGGTAATTGTACCTCTAAATAAAAATGATCCAGAAACTTTGTGATTTGTGGCAATTTTATGATCTTGATTTGGAGAGAGTGATGAAGGGGCTGCTCATTTTCTAATTATTTTTTAAATTAGGTACTAATGGCTTATCTTCTTTAATCTCTGTATGTTACATTTAACAAAGCACCAGCCACATAGATTGGAGCTGTATCTTTGAATACAGCACAGGCCTGCCAAACAACCAAAAAATGGACAGGTGTTGTGGCGGGCACCTGTAGTCCCAGCCACGTGGGAGGCTGAGGCAAGAGACTCGCCTGAGCCCAAGAGTCTGAGGTTGCTATGAGCTGTGATGCCATGACCCTCTACCGAGGGTGACAGCTTGAGGCTCTGTCCCCACACCACCCCCCAAAAAAGTTAAGGAAATTGCAAGACATTATTATGATGTTATTTGGGGATAATTCAAGGGTTTTATGTGGAGTAATACAGCATGGAGCAGGGGCAAATAGGGGGAAGAGTAGACAGGTACTCTCCTTGGAAAGCTATGTATGAATACCTGGGCTGGGTCCACACTTTAAAGCAGTTTTGGAACTCTTTCTTCAGAGCTGTCATTATATGGTCACTAGATGGCCAGTGAAAGTACTTCCAAGATGACCATAGTGAGAATCAGCAATGAGGTATGTAGGAGTTTTTTTAGGAAGAGTTCATGAATATAATCATCAGAACTCTCTTATGATGATGGCCACTCATGAAACAAAACAAGAATGAGCATCTTCTTTTCTGTCTTCTGCTCTTTTGACTTAACAAAGTCAAAAGTCATCAATTTCTAGACAAAGATGTCTCTGAGCTTTAAAATGATAGAAACTTGGTGAACACATGGCTTCTTTTAGGCCGAGTCTTTCCATCTACCATGGATGGGATCAACAATTTCAAGCAGCTCGCTCTTAAAATATAGAGATCTAAAATGTCTACAGTTTGCCACTTAAAATTAATTGTGCTAAAAATATAAAATTAAATTAATTGTGCTCCCATGCTTAGGGAAGAATTATTTTCTAAATTTAATCTTAAATTTCATAATTGCTTTTGTAGAAAAGCTATTATTTTCCTTTAATTAATGTATAATAAAGAATCTCCCCCTATGTAATAGGTCAGTAATGCTCAATAATATTAAGGCGTCTTCACTAATCAGTTCATATAATTATTTACAAAATATAGAAGAGTTATTTGATAATGACCAAATTCCTGTTAAGGAGCAAGAATACTAGCTGGGGATCCGGGTGGAGCCTATAGTCCCAGCTACTCCGGAGGTCGAGACAGAAGGATAACTTGACCCCCGGAGTTTTCCTTAACATATATAGATCTAAAATGTCTATAGTTTGCCATTTAAAATTAATTCTACGGCACTCAAGCATTGGCAACAGAGTGATTCTCTGTCTCAAAATTATAAAAAAGAAAAAAGAAATGAGAATTACCTACATTATTACCAGAATTACACTAAAAAAAAAAAAATGCAGCAAACCATAAACATCAAACACAAACTTACAATGCAAAAAGCAGTGAAACTCTTCCCTGGATAAGGGAAGTCAGTCATCCTTTTGTGGAAATGAACTCCTTTCTCTCACATAGGCTGCAGAAACTGTCCCTTATCCTCCTGCTCAACTAGGCTGGTCTGGGTAATAGGGCTTCTCATCTTCCGTCTCTAGAACCAATCTGATTATTTTCTTATTTTATTTTATTTTTAATTTTTTTTAATAGTCCCAGGATGAAAACCTAGGAAATGAGAGAGTTGCTGCTGGAATTCTGATGTTCAGGAGTAGGAGAAAAAGAATGTCCCAGATCCAGAAAGCAGAGAAGAAATCACCTTTTTTGTTTGAACTGGGCCCACAGCTGATTGGATGGTGTCCACCCACACAGAGGGTGGGTCATACCCACTTGTCCACTGACACACATGCAAATCTCCTGTGCAAACACCCTCAAAGAGACACCTAAAAATTATGCTCTGATTATTTTCTTGATTGAAAATTACATTACTTGCAATTTTGTCAACTATATAGCTCAGGGGTCCTCAAACTACGGCCCGTGGGCCACATGCATTGGTGTGAATTGTATTTGCTCCCGTTTTGTTTTTTACTTCAAAATAAAATATGTGCAGTGTGCATAGAAATTTGTTCATAGTTTTTTTTTTTTTTTTAAACTATAGTCTGGCCCTCCAACCATCTGAGGGACAGTGAATTGGCCCCCTGTTTAAAAAGTTTGAGGACGCCTGATATAGCTAATGAAATGTTTTATTCTAATGTGCACTAAGTAATGTTGACAGCTGGCTTTATCACGAATAAACTCAATGTATAAATTCTGTGTGGTTGGTAGACACTGCAATTTTGCTTTTACGTAGGAACACCTCTTTACTTTAGCTCTCTAGTGAGAACATATTTCTTCTTCCATTAGAAACACTTTCATCTTTACAGCTTTAGCAGAGCTACAGAACCAGCATCTCCAGAAACTCATACTGGCTCTAACCCTCACAGGACTCAGCTGTGTTCCTGCTGAACCTCACGTCTCCTGCTGTTATGAACATTGTTTAGCTTGTGCCCACCCTTGAATTCTCTGGCCCTTCCTTTGCTTGTTTTGCAAGTTTGGGGAAATTATTTGATTTCTGTGATTAAGTTTCCTCGTCTTTAAAATGGAATTAATTACAACGCTTATCTCATGAATTTGTTGTAAAAAGCATATAGATTAATTATATTAAGTAGCTCAGAATTGGGGGGCGCACAAAGATGTTATGGTCCATTTCTTATATAAGTCCACGTAGCACACTGGTCAACTGTAGCAATTATTTGAATTAGAGATTGAATTATAGTCAATTGGAATATTCCCAACACAAAGAAATAATTAATAAATGCCTACAGTGATGGATAACTTCAAATAATGGACTTGATTAATTCAGATTGTATGTTGGTATCAAATCATCACTTGTTACTCCACCAAGATATACAACTATTTACCCATAATTATTAAAAATTATGAAAAAATACAATTATAACATAAAATAGTTGTCACTTAGGTTGACGTTATAATTTAAACATTTTTAATAGGTAAAATCTTTACAGTAATTGGTTATGCATTATTTAGATAACTATACGTCAGCCTCAAACTCATTCAAATGCAACTGGGCTCAACTTTTATTTTATAAATTTCATAAGGGAAAAAGTCACTTCATAAAATTGTCTAAATGACAAATTTCAAATCTTAATGTTACCAATTTTATCAGTAAGACTCCAAGTTCAACATATTTTTAAACATTTGCAATACACACTGTATAAATCAGCTTAGGACAGGCAAGTGATAGTGCTGGTGGAACTCACGACTGGTCTTCCCTTGGTAATGAGATTGACTGATAATTTTTCTATGCTTTAAGTAACTAAACTTCACTAATGTGAACCCAAGTCTGTAAATCATATTTTATATGTAGCTGACTGGTAAGCAAATTTGATTTTGGGCAAATATTTTGAAGTGGCTTACTTGATGGAGAAAAGAAACCTGAATGCTAATAACATGCCTCTTTATATAAACAGGCTGAAAATTCCTTCAATCCACAGAAAAATGTCAGTATTAATAAAGCAATGTCATGTTCTACCTCCCCCATAGCTGGCCTGTATTGACATGAAAAATTATAATGGTAGAAAGACAGAACTTTTCAGATATAAATAACCTCACTGTTTTATGAAATTTTTATCAGGGAGGGATAACTGAAAAGAAGGGAAAAATCACTGTGAAGAATTGTATTGCCATCTATCGATATGACGATCACGGTAAAATGTAAAATTTATTTTTATTATATAATTGTGTATGTCTCATTTATTAAGTAATGACATATTAGAACATAGAAGAAATTCTTATTTAGAGGGTATGGATTTGGGGAAAATGAAAGGATGTTTATACCATCTCGTTAGTAACATATAAACTATTTAGAGGGTGGCGCCTGTGGCTCAAAGGAGTAAGGCGCCAGCCCCATATGATGGAGGTGTGGGTTTAAACCCAGCCTCGGCCAAAAAAAAACAAAACAAAACCGTAAACTATTTAGAATGTGTTTCTACGCTGGCATATATCATAATTTGAACATTTTGTAGCATGAGTAATGAAGGCTAAGGAATAGGGCTGACATTTCTTTTTTGAGGGTTAATATTCACTGACATGTCCTGACTATCTCATTTCGTTTCTCAGAGGAGTTACTAGGTGAGATGTTGTAGTAAAATGATTATTAAATTCCCAAAGATGCCTCTATTTTATAAACTAAATGATTAAATTTTAATTACATGCTGGACATATGCTAATATGTGTGGATTATGACAGATACGTCTATTAAAATTATAACAAGCCAACCCTAGGTCATTTCACAATGTACGCATATATCAGAGCATCAGGTCGTACACCTTACCATGTACAAATTTTATTTGTCAGTTATACCACAAGAAGGCTGAAGAAACAAAGTAAGCCCAGCCAACTCAATAACTGATCCTTCACAGAATCCAGACTATTGCAATTCCATGTATCAATCGATTAAGATTTCCAAAGAACAGTTTGCTGAGTCTGTGAGCAATGTTGACATATGTGCTCAGCCCCCGTCTGTGGATCACACGGACTTCACCCATTTCAGGACCTCGTCTTCCACTTTATGGGTAACTGTTGTTATCCGTGTTATTACATAAATTCCAATATATGCAAGGTGTATAGGTTTCAATAAAACAAAATGACGATAAGGAGCAAAAGAGAAAGGTGGTGCAAGAAGCCAGCTTTAAACACAAAACGTGACATTCAGTTGGTCTGCCGGATCATGTTAAAAGTCTGGGCTTCTGAGATCTGACGATCAAGTTCATGACTGGCCCCGTGCGTTTACGTGGGCAGCACTGGGCAAAGTCCTCGGTGAGGCTTCATGACCTTGGGAGACCCAAGTCTGTTCATTGTGTTTGTGTGGAAGGGAGTGATGGAAGGTGGAGTGGCGTCCGTTATTATTGTTGTGTGTTTTTGTGTGGCATTGTGAGAAAGCTGGGGCTTGACATAAAGCAATAAACTACAATCGCAATTTCCTTGGGCAACTTGGCAAGAGTGGACTGAAACAGGGACATGGAAGTCCAAGTTTACAGGGATAATGCCACGAAGAACAAGGTCTTGAATAAATAGATTAAATGTTGTTCTGAGGGGAGAGAAAGCATCACTGATGAAGAGAGGTCAGGGTGGCCAGTAAAAAGCAGAACGGCTGAAAACTTCAAAACTTCGTCCAGTTGTGATTATGATTATGAGAGGCCCAGCAGACCAAGTAAACAGCAGTAAAGAATCCGCAAGGAAAAAATATTTTTCTTTTCCTTTTTAAAAAACTTTAAGCTTAATATGAGGGTGCTGACATTTAGATGACATGGTCTGTGTGTGTTAGGAAGTCCAAGTTGTAGTTGTGCCCTCCCACTGACCCTGTGCAGTGAGAGCTTACCGACCCCCTCCACCCCTTTGCTCTCTCCCCTTCTCCCCCTGCCCCACTTGAGTTTAATTATGTTATTCTTTTGTACAGCAGTATATTTACTAGTCTACTGGTTTCATATCAGTATTGAGTACATCAGATACATGCTTTAGAAAGGAAAATCTTAATTTAAAATTTTGGCCAGCAACTCATGGTTCTTGCACCACGACAAGGCAACAGTTCATAAGGCACGGTCTGTGGGGGAGATTTTAACAGGTACAGAAACAACTGCGTTGGGACCCCCTGCTTACTCACCTCACCTGGCACGCAATGACATTTTCTTTACCCAAAGCTAAAGGAAATATTAAAAGGAAGACATTTTGATGACAATCAGTACATCAAGTGTAATTCAGTGACTGCTTTGATGGCCATTCCAGAAAAAAATTTCCAAAATTGCTCTGAAGGGTGGATCAGGCACTGGTGTCATCACACAGCTTCCCAGGGGAGCACTGCCAAGGTGACACCAGTGACATTCAGCCATGGGCATTTTTTCTAGGATGAATTTGGACTTAATTGTCAGACCTTGTATAGCCCAGACCTAATGCAAAAAACTAAGATAGAACCCGGTGGTGGAATTATTGCTTCTTCTAAATAAGCACATGAATGGCCAAGGAAATAGCTCTGTTTTGTAAAGCTCATTCCGCATTTCTAGAAAAGGAGAAAATCATAATATATAATCAAGTATTTTAAGACAGGTCTGCTGTTACCAAGAACATTGGACAGAAACCCTTTCACAACACACCCTTGTATATTATTAACACATTTCACTACTTAAATTTCAGAAATAGTGCTGATTTCCAACACATTGTTGTAAAGTGATAATTATGGATACAAATGTCGATTCTAAGCCACTCTAAACGAGTTAACAAAGCCATTTGAAGTAAACTCCGGCAATGAGATTAAATTTCTCTCCGACCTAGGTTAACTCCAAAAGCAAAGAAAGGCAATTGAAATTGTACCCATTTTGTAACTATTGTGTGTAAACTGTACACAAGAAGGGCTTTCACCAGAGCAGAAGAGGTTTTAATTCTTTTTCTAACATATCTTTTTAAGGAATTCAATTATTATTTTTGCTTGCTCAAAATTCTGGAATTTTTTTCTGAGATGTGCTTAAAGCTTTAAAGAAAGAAAATTGAATAAAACTATGAGTGTTTTAATGTAACTGATTTGATCTATGAGAGAATAAACCACCCAGATGTATGTACACCTGTGTGTCTCTGTGTTTGATCACAGTTCTCTTCCTAGAAAGAGCAAATTTTCACATGAGGTCCTCACCAAGTGAAAAAGAACTATATCACTGTATTCATCAAAAATATGCTAAATTCAAAACTACTTTGAGATATCATCCAACTGCAGTAAGAGTAGCCCACATCACAAAATCCCAAAACCAGAGATGTTGGCGTGGATGTGGAGAAAAGGGAACACTTCTGCACTGCTGGTGGGAATGAAGACTCATGTGTTCCTTTTGTAAAGATGTTTGGAGATCACTTAAATATCTAAGAATAGATACCTTCCATTTGATCCTGCAATGCCTCTACTAGGTATATATCCAGAAGACCAAAAATCACTTTATAACAAAGATATTTGTACCAGAATGTTTATTGTAGCCCAATTCATAATTGCTAAGTCATGGAAGAAGCCCAAGTGCCCATAGACCCATGAGTGGATTAATAAATTGTGGTACATGTATACCATGGAATACTATGCAGCCTTAAAGAAAGATGGAGACTTTACCTCTTCTATGTTTACATGGATAGAGCTGGAACATATTCTTAGCAAAGTATCTCAAGAATGGAAGAAAAATTATCCAATGTACCCAGCCCTACTATGAAACCAATTTCTAAGCACCCACACTTCCACATGAAAGGTATAACCTAATTATAGCCCAAGACGAAGGGGAAAGAGGAGGGGGAAGGGAGGGAAAGAGGGGGATGGGTGGAGGGAGAAAGGGTAATCTGTGGGACCACACCTATGGTGCATTTTTTTAAAAAAATCAATCATTCTTTACCCTTTGTACCAACTTACTTTGTGTTGGGTTTTTTTTGCAGTTTTTGGCCGGGACAGGGCTTGAATCTGCCACCTCTGGCATATGGGGCTGGCGCCTTACTCCTTGAGCCACAGGCACTGCCCTGCATTTTACAAGGGTACATATTAAATCTACTAAGGCTAGAATATAAATGTCTTAACACAATAACTAAGGAAATGAAGTGAAGGCTATGTTAACCAGTTTGATGAAAGTATTTCAAATTGTATATAAATCCAGCACATGGTACCCCATAATTGCATTAATGTGCACAGCTACAATTTGATAAAAATAAATAAATGAATCGTCAGTCCAAAAAATATCTAAATTCATAAAGTTCGTAAATAAATATCCAATATCTAAAATTTTATCTATGCTCCAAGGGCCCAAATGACCTCAAGCATTCTTCTGTTGCTGTTCTAAAATATCTGACATAGAAATAGATATTCTAATTGTGGATGTACTAAAGAAAAAGAATTATTTTTTATGTTTTTCATTGTGAGAATAATGGAAGCCAAAACATGGCAATGTTCAAAGATATGGAATCTGGAGAGACTTTTGTTTGAGAGAATAAAAAGTTTTAGCCCAGTGATCTTATTACGATTTCCGCCAGACAAAATCAGCAAACCACCACAATTCTCCCAGCTCCCCTCTCTTTCCAGTGACAGTATCTCCTGTTATGCATCCGCATTGCTCTAAACACTTTATTCAGATTAGCCCGTTCAACCACATACATCCCACACCACAGGGGAGGCAGCTGAGCCACAGGGAGATGCAGTAACTTGAAGGCTACACAGTATAGCCATGAAGCGGAGGAGCTTCTGCACTGGCAAGCGTCTGCAGCATCTCTTGTCTCAGCCCCTGCAAGTCACTGAGTTGGACAAATGCTCTGAGCACAGGAAGTCACTCTTCTTTATTCACTACCATATTTCCAATAGGGTAGAAAAATGCCTGACATACGGTGAGAGACAGATATTTCCAGAATGTGTGAATTAATTAGAATGTGAACCTACACCAAGAAAAATGGAGAAGCAGATCCTTGTTCAGAAGGTTTGTGTCAGCTCAGGACGAGCCGACTGAGTCTGAATATAAAGCCTGGTTAGGACATTAACTTATCACAAGGGTTTAAGTGCTTCAAATCGCTTTGCCAAAGGACAACAGAAGTTAATACCACAATCTTCATACACTAAAACTCTACCTCTGGTTTCTTATGTTTACATGCTTGATTAATTGTTGAATTTTTTTATAATGTTAAGATGGTGTTAGTTTTTGAGTACCTTTTTAATCTCAGAAATAAGTATTCAGCACTAAAATGTGTGACCAGGTCTTTCAAGGAGAGATATCTGAGAAGGGAGGACAAAGAAACAGCTGAGACCATGCACACAGTGCTCACAAAATGTTATGTTTGCATCGCTTACAAAATGATGTCTGCTTCTCCTCAACCCTAGATCTCTTGGCCCGTCAGTACTCACTGCATTATTCATTTTATGGGCTAAAAATTATCTCACCACAATTGTCTTTAAGTACTTTCACATTAAATTGCATTAAAATTGATTTTTTTATGATATTCCCCCAATGAGAATTATTGTCTGTGTTTAATGGATTTATATTTTGGAAAAGAAGAGTCAAAAAACAGATTGAATACATTCAATATCTTGAGAGTCATTAGCTAAGACAGTAACACCGAAGACTGGTCATGTACCAATAAACATATGGAGTCTTATTTCAATCAAGTACCTTACTTTTCACTAGGATTTTCAGAGGTCACTAAGAGTGACAAACGATTTAAAATCCTTAAAGAACGTGTATCTCAAAAACCAGAGATTTTACACAAAACTGGAAGTTACTGAACATTGTACAAATAAGACGAAGGCATTCTCAAAAATAACAGATGTCTCTAGGAAACATTGCTCCACATTTTATTTGGTTTAACATAAAACTTTCAGATTACTGTGCAATTACCGAAGAATGGTTTTCTCAGGAAACTCTCTTTGTCATAGAATTTCTGAGAACCTGAAGTGTTGAAATTTACAGGAGACCTTAAAGATTAAGCATGGCTTTTTCAATACAGAGAGGAAATTTTACTGCTTGGATGCTAGGTTTAAGAGGAAACTATATTATTTTGGAATCCTGGTGATAGAAACATATGGCCAAAGTCACCAAGATCAATATAAGTTGGTAAGTGAAATAATGCTGTAAAAACTAAGGTAGAGACATCACTTCTGGAAAGATATGATCGGGCACAGACCTAATGTATTAAAGTTGTGTGACTACGGGTGGCATTTGGGAATTGGGGAGAAGATAATAAACCAGAGTTAGAGAAGTTCCCTTATTTTAAGAATCACATTTCCCAAACTATCATCCCTTCTCCTTAGGGCGAACAAAAGCTCTTTGAAAAATTCAGACTATTTCCTATACTTCCCGTGAAACATCTAATTCACTAGGACAAAGACAAAATGCGTTTAAAGTAAAATACACTTCTTTCTCAGCTGCTCTTGCTTTCCTGGATGTCCTACCATTAAAAATTGCACCTTTTGGGAGCAAAACACGATTGTAAGAGGGACTTTACATAACAAATGCAATCAGTGTAACCTGGTTTCTTGTACCCTCAATGAATCCTCGACAATTAAAAAAAAAAATGAAAACTGAAAAAAATTGCAGCAGTTTCTGAAATTACTAAATATATACGTGAACTTGCAAGTGAGATTTCCCAAAATAATTAAGCAAACATTTTGCTCTGTTATTCATGCAGCAATAACTTAAAATGTTTCATAGAACATAAAATATATGATACAAAAGACATGAGATGGCTCAGGAGACATGGGCTTGTATGTTCTTCCCCCGTATCTAATCTGGCTTGTTTGATCTTCTATAAATAATTTTGTTATTCTAGGGCTAATGCTTTTCCACCCTCTCATTCTTTAAATGAATGTACATTTTAAAAATCAAACTAGTCCAAGGTCCTATTACTGTAGAAATTAAAAAATTAAAAGAAGTTAAGAGTACTTATGCATATTTTGCTGAATGTCTTTATATATTTCCTGAAATCAGTCTATACCTCTTTAATATCTCTGAAATACCTTCTCATGTTTTTTCCATCAGAATAGCATTTCCATTATAATTTTTCCAGTTCTTTCCCCCAATAGTTCCCTGAAAATACATTCCTCATTCCATTTTGTTCTCTGCATTAATTCCACAGTGACAAACAACGAGATATCCAACCTTTGCTCCAAATGTGTACATGATTCCTTCTTTCACAAGATGAATACTGAGCCTTTTATTATGGCCTTCAAAAGGTTCAACATTCGATTCCAGCTTCCAGCTTAGTGCATGTCATTTTTGCACTTCACTTCATCTTAGCCAAAAGACCGAGAAGCGATTGCATTTCATTTTTGGTGCCTACCAGGATGTGGAGTAAAGATAATAGTAGGAACCTCTCCATGTGCGGTAAGCAAGGAGGTGGCCCACCCTGCGAGGGGGCACCAGCCAATCTAAACTCTGATGTCTCCTGGAGCTTAAAGGTAGAACATCTCTGTGGTTGGAACACAGTAAGGACTTCCTTCTTAACAATTGTTTCTACCTAGAATTTTTTTTTAGACAGTATTACTCTGTTTTCCCCTAAATAGAGTGCTGTGGGGCATCAGACTAGCCCCTCAAACTCTGTGTTCAAGTGATCCTCCTGCCTCAACCTCCTAGGTAGCTGGATTACAGGTGCCTACCCCAATGCCCAGCTATGTGTTTTTCCTATTTTTATGTACAAATGGATGAAATGTTTTTCTGATGGGAGAGAAAGTGTCACTGATGAAGGGAGGTCAAGGTAGCCGGAAACAAGCAGAACTGATGAAAATGTTGCAAAGAAATCTATCAAATTGCATGTCAAAATCATTGGCTAACTGTGAAAAGAATAAC
Source organism: Perodicticus potto (assembly GCA_963574655.1). Classification (NCBI taxonomy): domain Eukaryota; kingdom Metazoa; phylum Chordata; class Mammalia; order Primates; family Lorisidae; genus Perodicticus; species Perodicticus potto. The sequence goes on from CAUYRH010081193.1 coordinate 18,993, forward strand.
ACATCAAGTAAACATTGATAGAGAAACAGAAAAATCTTAACTGAAAATTTGGCTAACAACTCATGCCTCTTGCATCACAACAACTCACCAGGTTACACAGCACTGTCCATGACGGTAAACAAATGATCAATTGGAACACTCTCCCTACTCTGGCACCCAGTGACTTTTTTCTTTACCCAAAGATAAAGGAAATATTACAAGGAAGACATTTTGGGACATTTAGGACATCAAGGGTGTTATGATGACAGCTCTGATGGCCAGTCCAGAGAAAGAATTCCAAACTTGCTTTGAAGGATGGATTAGGTGCTTATGTCAATGCATAGCTTCCCAAAGGGAGCACTTTGAAGGGGACTAATGATATTCAGCACTGAGGAACGCAGCACTTTTTCTACGATGAGTTTGTGAACTTACTTCAAACCTCATCTAAGTCATTAGTTTATGAACATTTTCTCTATTAAGCTTTCAGTTGATTTCCCATACATGTGCTCTGAACTTATCTTCAGTATTAGTTGTATATACACGTATACATGATATCTCTTTTCCATTTCCCTCACATCCCACTTCTCCAATGACACCGCCATTGTCTGAGTTTATGCACATGAGTAGTGCTCAAATAGCAGAAACTGTATAATTAAAATATTTTAAAATTAAAAGAAATGATTGAGGGAGATAAGTTATTCCTACATGTATTTAAACCTGTTTCCCATAGCATCATTGATTTTTTTCTTAAGAAAAAGGCAGGAAACATTCATTTTAAATGACTCATCTTTCAAATGATTTAAAACAATAAAATATACATATTTCCAAAATCCCCAACAATAGTCAAATCAACATACTTAATGTTTCTAAAATTATTCCATCTATATTACTGCAATTTGGCCTAGATGTTTATTGGGAGGTACAGCAACTTAGGGTTCATAGTACTTTTATAAGTTCCACCAATATGAGACTCATTCCAATCTCAATTATTAAAATATTTATCACTCTTACCATCTACTGGTTATTGGAGCAAATAACTTGAAATAAATCAGCTTATCTTTCCTTTGTTGCTAGAAATACATAGCACTGTCACTATTACATCATTAAATCTTTTACTGGTAGCATCGGTAGGGAGAGTTTGAAGAGACCATGGGGTTATAAAATAACAATCACACCAAGAGAAACTTCCCCGTGGTCTTGAAGACATGTAGGATGCTGTTGCCCATAGCTAAGCTGTTGTGGTTATTTGTCAGTTTGGCATAATATGCTAATAATACATTCTTAAAGATAATGGAAAAAAAACATGGAGTTTCTCAATTTTGTATTGCTGCATGACAGATCATTTCAAAGCAGAGTAGATTAAAATAGGAACATTAGACTTGACTTTGATCAAAAGTTGATCCCACAACCCAAAGTTGTGTGTTAGGACTTTTCACTGTTCTCAGCTGAGTAGTTCTACCGATAACATTGGTTAGTTGGTCTATTCACGGAGAGATCATTGGTCTTATGACATCAGCTAGGACTGATTCTCTGTGCTTCCTGGGTCCTATATTGTACTAGGCAAGGAAGGCTTTCTCAACTGGAGGTCTTAGAGAACAGCATTGAATAAATAGCAAGGTACATATCTCTCTCATTGGCCAAAGCAAGTCACATAACTAAGCCCAGGTCAATGTGAGAATAGGCTATGTAATGACAATGACACAGGGAAAGGTGATCTCTTGGCCATTATTGTGGCAGTCTAGTGTGTAGAGTAAGTCATGACTGAATATCGGGCATATCCTAAATTGAAATTATTTTGGATGACATTGTATTCAAATTATACTAATATCATTGTGGATTATTTTCTGGAAGATAAAACTTTTTCTAAAAGCATTTTATGACAATTTAGGAAATTGCATTTTGCAGAATTTGTCTTAATATACATAAGACAGTCATTAAATCATATACTATAGTTAATTTGCTTACAATTTTAGCATTAGTTGCAGAAAAAAGGAAAGATCAGATACACATAAATTACTCTGTCTGAAAAGTTAACACTTCAAATTTGGTTAATTTTTGTCATTTGTTAAAAGGTCGTTTCTTTTAAGAAAAACAACATCAACTATCAATTAAAAATTAACTTGGGGGCACTAAAAAAATCATTAATACTAGGTTAATTTCTCTATATCCTTGCCAACACTTGTCATCCTTATTTTTTTTTCTAATAGCCATCTTAACAGGTAGAAAATGATAGATCAATATAATTTTGATTTGCATTTCTAAGATGATTAGAGAGAACCTTTTCGTATATCTGTGGACATTTGCTTAATTTGGATATATGTGCCCCTCCAAATTTCATATGTTGACACTTAAATCTCAAAGTGATGCCATTAAGAGGTAAAGCCTTTGATGGATAATTAGGCTATGAAGGCTCCGTCCTCCTGATTTGGACTAATGACCCCTTAAAAGAGTCCCTAGAGAGCTGTCTGGTCCATCCATCCTGTGTTTCACCTGAGGACACAGATTCCTGTTTGCCCTCTGTCATGAGAGGACTCAGCAAGATGTGGCGTTTAGGGAGCAGAGAGTGGTACACTGACCTCAAAAACCACTCCTAGGACAGAAACACTGAAGAAGAAAATGGAAAAGAGCACTAACACTGGGATTTTGCAGGTGCGGCCTGAACAGGTTGTCCCTGGTTTACATCCCTCCCACAGTCAGTGCTTCTCAGCATCCTGCAGGGCTGAGTCTCCCATGCCCTGGAGCACAACGCCCATTGTCTACAGCACCTTACCCAGGGAGGGAGTCCACCCTATTGCAGCCTTCATACTGTTTTGAGGTCAGTTGCTGTATGAGCTGCCTGTTCCATATTTTAATAGTTCCATTGGTCTCAGATGACAGGTAATATGGAGAGTTCATCATATTCCACAAAAGTTCTGCCCATTTTGGTTTGCCTGGGCAGTGGAGAATGTTCCTTGACCAGAGTGAAGTCCCATGGGGTATCTGAAAATATAAGTTGCTCTCAAGGGCAGCTATGATAGTCCCAGCGTTCACACATTTGTCCCTTCTGGGTGTAGCCCTCAGCACCACATAAGGATTCCAGACAGTCTAGTCCTTCAGTTATCATCATCCTGATTAGACGGTTAAAGCTGTCAGCAATGGCCCGTAAGTCCGTGAGAATATGCAAAGTGTGGCAATGGAATGACATGATTCCCCTTCTACACTGCATGCAGTTCAGCCCACTGGGTGGAATGCCATGTCCGGTTTCACTCAAAGATGACCACCTACTTACTAGAGGGCAGCGGGAGTCCTGAGGACCCTGCGCACTTATTGTTTCACAAAGCCGTCAATTCATTGTGCCACACCACTTGCCAGCAGGTCTCTAAGTCTTGGGTTCCAGGCAGCCACTGAAGACCCCAAAGCATCCTGCGTGGGTGTCAGGTGCCTTCCGGCAAGCTAGCCATCTGTGTCTGGACTCTCTGGGTCCCTTGGGTGCCAGGCGGGGCCTGACCTTGAATGTACTGTTTGCATTTGACAGTCAAGCTGTATTGAGCCTTTCCACTTTACTGGTGGGTGTATAAGCACTCAGGTGGCAATGGGCAGTTCAGGTTGCAATGTCACCTGTGGTGCTCCAGCCATAAGATGGACATTCCCATCGGTGCCCAGCAGCAAGCAAAAAGTTGTCACTCTGGAGAAACATATCTGGTGGCTGCCTCAGGGAACTTCCTTTGCCCAATATCCAAGAAGCTGCTGCACCCCAGGGGCACTTGCAGTTCCCACAGACTCCAACCAGCAGGGACAGAGGTCAGACACATGAGTCTGTCTGGATAACAAGCTGCAAAGGTTTGAAGAGCAGCGTTAGGGGCCGCTGCTTGTCAAACAGCTACCAAGTCCTGCTCCTGCTAAGGGCCCATTTTCAATTTGGTGGCATCAGTGGTCGCCTCGTCTAATGGGTCAAAAGCACAGGCAGATGTGTCCCGCCGTCTCCGGCCCACACGGTGCCCTGACAGCTGTTCGGCCCCCTTGTTATTAGTGGCTGTCCCCAGGGCCAACAATTTTTGTTTGGCTGTTTCCGGGACACTTTTTCTGGCTTCCTGCCCTGAATGTCAGCCTGTAATAAATAGTTTCTGTTTCCATGTCTCAGAGGCATTTTTTATCAGCCAAATTGGGCTGTTATGCTGTGACAGAGTGAGTGGTAACTTTTATCTGATCCTAAATTACCATCAGAATGGCCTGCTCTCCATTTGGAATGAGCATTACTTTTGTTGAATAACCCACTGGGGATTGGATAATTTTGGTAGCAGGTAAGACTGAACATGTTTCACTGTTATGGGTTAAATTCTTGTCTGCGAGATAGTTTACCCCCTTAGGCAGCACTGATTCTTTGTGCCACAAGCAGCCACAATGCCAACATCTATGAGGGACTCAGCAGTGGGAACCACGGGCCCATAGTGACTTATACGGCTCCGCTCTCCATCAGAGAAACCCCATAAGCAGATCAGTGCCATGAGTCACTGTGTTCATTCCCAAACCTCCTGAAATCATCAGTTTAGTATTTCCCCTGAAAGAATCTGAAAATAATGTTCTGCAGGCCCCAGTATCTAAAAAACACAGAAAAGATTTAATTCTCTTTCTCTCACTTTTTAGCTTGACAAGAGTGTAGGGGCACTGGCCATGGCAAGGAGCTGGAGAAGTTCCTACTTGTATCATTCTGCTGAGATTCTGAATCAAACAAGCACCCCAACCAGGCTGGCTGAGGTTTTCATGGCCTTTCTCCTCGGGTCTTTTAGGCAACGAGTTTCTCTGTCTCTGCAAACCCACATCGCACACGCTGTCTCCCTGTCGTGTGCTCAGAGCCTGACCACATCCCGGGTGCCCGTGGATCTGCGAGTCCATGTCCTGAGCTCTCCAGTGCAGGAATGAGGCTCATATACACGCTCGTCACCAGTGGATCATGGACCAGTCTCCCTGTTGTAATACTCGACTCTTTCTCCCCCAAGGAACACAGCTCACTCACCTCCTGGGAGTTGGGGGTGATCTACGCCTTATTTACTACTCCAGCTTCCCCATAAAATATCCAGCTGCTAGTCCAGTGTGGCATCCCTTGTGCTGACACCTTTGCCCTGGACCAGGCACTGGGTATGGGCCCCTCCCACTTTTTCAGGAAGCCAAGTTTTCTTAGAACGGACCCTGCTCACTGCACCAGTTTGGGGAAGCAGGTGCACCCTGATTACCAACCTGTGACACTCTGGTGAGACAAAATACCCACGGACAATACAGGTCACATGAAACTGGTTTATTACAGGGTGGCACCTGTGGCTCAGTGAATAGGGCTCCAGCCCCATATACCAAGGGTGGCAGGTTCAAACCTGGACGTGGTCGAACTGCAATAAAAAAATAGCCGAGCATTGTGGCGGGCGCCTGTAGTCCCAGTTACTCGGGAGGCTGAGACAAGAGAATGGCTGAAGCCCTGGAGCTGGAGGTTGCTGTGAGCTGTGAAGCCAAGGCACTCTACCAAGGGTGATAAAGTGAGACTCTGTCTCTTAAAAAAAAAAAAACAAAAACAAAAAAACCCTAGAAACTGGATTACTGCAGACAGATGACAAGGGACAATATAGGCCTAAGATTTATTATGAGCTATGCCCCCAAGACTCAGAAAAGCTGCTCAACCCAGCAGTTTCCTTAATTTCCTTTTTTAAAACATTTTAATTTTATTTTTTAAATTTTGATTTTCTGACAGTTTTTTGTTAGTGTACAAACACTGATTTTTATATGTTGTTTTTTTTTATCTTGCCACTTTACTGAATTCATTCATTAGTTCTAACAGATTTTTTTGCGGTGCATTTAGGTTATTCTATACCTAAGATCATGTCATCTGGAAACCGAGACAACTTTCCTTGTTTCTTTACGACTTCAACACCATTTTTTATTTCTCTCACCTAATTGTTCTGGCTAAGACTTGTAGCACTAAACTGAGTAGCAGCAGAGACAGTGGGCACCCCACCTTCCTCATGTGAGAAGACAACCTTTCAGGTTTTCACCTTTGAATACAATGTTAGCTGTGGCCTGCTATAGACGATATTTCTTATGTTGTTTCATTCCTTTTCTACCTAGTTTGTTGAGCATTTTTATCATGAGAGGGTGTTCAAAGTTGCCAAATATTTTTTCTGCATCTCTTGAGAAGATCATATGTTTTTACCATTGTTCACTACTGGTGGGAGATGAGATGGTGCAGCCACTGTATAAAACAGCATAAAGATTCATCAGAAAAATTAAATACAGAACCACCACCTGACCTAGCAATTCCAGTTCTTGGTAAATCAGTGGTTCTCAACCTGCAGGTTGTGACCCCTTTTTAACAATGAAAATACATTGCAGCATTAGGAAGGTTGAGAACCACTGCGGTAAATACACCCAAATAATTAAATAAGATCTTGAAGAGATATTTGCACTCTCATGTTCACCGAAGCATTATTCAGAGTGACCAAGATGTGGAAACGTCTAAATATCCATCAACAGATAAATGAATGAAGAAAATGTGGTATATATGTATAATGAGATTTTTTCAGCCTTCAAAAAGGAAATCCTACTATTTGTGACAATCTGGATGAAGCTGTAGGATATTATGCTAATTTAAGTAAAACAGTTACAGAATGATTATTGCATGGCCCATGTATATGAGGTCTCTGAAGTAGAGACCCACAGAGGCAGAGAGTGGAACGGTGGCTGTCGGAAGCTGTAGGGAGAAATGAGGAGTTGCCGCTCAACAGGTGTAAAGCTTCGGTTAGGCTGGAAGAGTGAGCTGTGGAGATCTGCTGTAGAACACAGTACCTCTGGTTAGCAATATAGTATTTTTACACTTAAAAATGTCTTAAATGATCCATCTCCTGTAAAGTGGTCTTACCAGCAACATACATATGCGTGTGTGCAAATACATACATGTGCACACAAGGAAATGAAAAAAAAAATTGAAGGCGATGAATATATTTGTTACCTTGATTTTGGTGATGGGATTATGGAATGAAAGGTGTGTGATATGTCCAAATGTATCAAATAGGATACATTAGACAAAATGTAGATTTTTTTGTATGTCTATTGCACTCCAATAAAGCCATTTTAAAAAGTGGCTGGGTGAGGTGGTTCATGATTGTAATCCCAGGATTTGGGGAGGCTGAGGGGAAAGGATTGCTTGAATCCAAAAGACCAGGTTGGACTACACACCAAAACTCTGTCTCTACAAAAAGATCTTCTATAAAATTACGCAGGCATGGCGGCAGGTGCCTGTGATGCCAGCGACGGGTGACTGAGGTGACAGGATTGCTTGAGCTTAGGGGTCTGACGTCACAGTGAGCTGCGACCAGGCCATTGACTCCCAGCCTGCACAACACGCTGAGACCCCGTCTAAAAAACAGCAATGGCAAAAAGGAGTTAGGGTAAAATTACTCAACATCTGAAGTTTGATTTAAAATTTTTTTATAAAGAAGTACATTTTTAAGTATCTTTGACTAATAAAATACAAGATGTACAATTGAATTTGAGTTCCAGATACATAAGGAATGACTTTTTTTGGTATTAGTCTGTCCTCGACATTACAATATTTACTAAGCATCTTGTAATTTTATATGCTAAAGTTTACAACCCTTACCTCAAGAAATTAGTTTTAAAAGGTTTCAATCATCATATTAATAGAGAGTATAATGAAAGTTCATCAGTCAGGGATACCTAGTAAAAAACACCTGATCTTGAGAAAATTGCAGGTCTCTTGTATTACAGGACTCCAGTAATTGCGTTTTGACAACACCTTAGATGATAAAAGCAGACTGGTATATAGATGAGATTTTGGTGGATAATATGTTTTCCTAGGGAGGGTAGATCAATCCACATTAAAAATAATTTTCCCCAAAACTGAAGTTAGATCTTCTAAAAGCCCCATACCTACTGATAATACTGATAATTATTTTCATCAATGACTATGAAAATAATCTATAAGATGTATAATTTACCTGAGAGATTAGAGGGCTTACTAATCATTGTATCTACCCATCTATGAAACAGGATGTATTAAGATAAAATAATATCATAAAATATGATTTTATTTTAGGAATATGCATATTTTCTCTAGCAGATGATCAGAGGAGTACAGGAAAGAAAATGAAGTAATAGCTCTCTATAATCAATCAGATTGCCCCTGGAAAACATTAAAATACTAATCTCAAAATATCCCTTTTTCTTCCTTTCATATATGTGTACACTTACAATAGAATATATTACATTTATGTATAAAATTATAAAATTTATAATTTACATATTCCAATGTTATAAAATTATAACAATTATCATTTTAATAATTAGATCATATTTATTTTTGAAATAACAGAAGTAAAATGAAAAGTAAATACTCCATTAAGTTGAATAGAGATAATAAAATTTTTATGTGGCTGTATGGATGATTAATTTTTATAATACAGGAAAGAGTTACATTTAGATCATAAGCTTATATTAATTTGTATAAATGACTCGAACTATCCTTAGGGTTTTTAGACAACAAAATATGATAACTTGTAGTACACTTTTCCTCAGGACTATTCTACAGATTCAGAAATGTCTAAATGTTCTAAATGAACGTAAAATATATCATAGGCTCTTTTAGTAAAATAATTTTTTTTTAAATATGTGTACTAGCCAAATAAGGCTGCTACAAAGAAAAAATACCATAAAATAGGTGGTTTAAACAGCAGAAATTTATATTCCCACAATTTTGGAGGACACCAGCATGATTGGGTCCTGGTTAGGGCTCTTTGCAGCTTGTTGCTAGCCACCTTCTGGCTGTGTCTCACAGGGCAAAGGGAAAGAGCGTAGCTCTCCGGCCGTCTTTTCTCAAGAGTCACTAATCACTCTGGGATGCCACCATCATGACCAACTACCTTAATTACCTCCTAAAGACCCCCCTCATAATATCACATGGGGGTCAGAGCTTCAATATGTAAATTTGGAAAATCATCAATATCCTGTCCTTAACAACAAAATATTAATTGTTTTAGAATACAACTGAAAAAAACCAATCTTTATTTACTCATTTATATTACTATTGTTCCTTGTCATTCCATATGAATAATAAATTGCATAATAAATGGTAAAATTATTGGTTAAATTAGGTTTTTACTTTTGAATTTTGTTTTCAAAAGAGGAAAATCATTAAGTAGTGATAAAATTTATAGCCATTAGAACCCTAAGCTGATACATAATTAAAGCAATCAACTTCAAAAGAAAGAAAACAATTCTTTCCATATAATTTCAAGAAAAAGAAGTTAAGATTCAGGGGCATGGGGGAAGGAGAGAGCAGACAGAGAGAGAAGGAG
>CAUYRH010081196.1:0-10695 GCA_963574655.1 Perodicticus potto
CATCTTGCAAGAGCTGGTTCAGGTATATGATTTTCTGTGGCAAGAATCTGCAGAGGAACTCCTCAGCCTCCTGGAAAAGATTTTACCTGAAGACATCCACCTGCTTGAGGGCCTCCCCCCTCAGGTGCACTCCACAAGTCTTGGCCATGTTGCTCCAGTTGCTAGTTCGGTCTCTGGCTACCTGCCCAGGTCCAGGCCCGCCCCCCTCAACCCTACCCTCTTTCTTTTTCTTTTTTCCCCCCTCCCCCACTCCTCTTCCTAGCAGGCTGCAAACAGTAAGTAGCCCCTCAGCCATTCCCAGCCAGTAGCCACTAGGAGAGGTGATACTGGCTGAGTCGCATGTTTAGACAGCCTAAATGTCCTTCAACCCAGGAATGGGTTGTAAGCTATGGTATATATAGACCATGGAATATTATAACTCAGCCATCAAAAAATGGAGATTTTTCAGTATTTGTACTAACTTGGATGGAGGTGGAACACATTATTCTTAGTGAAACATCACAGGAATGGAGAAGCATGAATCCTATGTATTCAATTTTGATATGAGGAGAATTAATGACACACTGGGGCATGGGGGGAGGGGAGAGCAGACAGAGAGACAAGGGGGGGTTGAGGGGAAGAAAACAAAAAAAGAAAAGAAAATAGTGACTAATTCTCACATAAATTTGATTTGATTTTGACCAAAGTACATTATTTAAACATTAATTTTTAATTCAACTTGTTAATATGTTGTTTAGGATATTGTGTCCTCATTTATAAGTGAAGTATGTTTCTAATTTTCCTTTATAATAATATATTTTCTCCAATTTTAATATCAGGTGTATCCAGATTAAATAGAATGATTTTGAAATATTTTTTCTTTTTCTATTATCGATAAGATTTGGCATGATCTGTTTTTTGAAATTATCTTTTACTTTTATTTATAACTATTAGTTGTCTATCTTTTGAGACTTTGGAAAAAAATAAGAAGTTAACTGATGACTCCATACTGAGCCTCAGAGTCAAAGCATTCTATAGTAGACATACTCTTATTTCACGATGTTAATGTTACTTTCTTTGCATTATTATTATTAATATTGCTTAATATTTTGATGCAGTAATCATCTGATTTCTTTTCTGAATATATTAATCTTCATTCATTCTTTACAAGGTTTTTGTTTCTAGTCCTTATCTTAAACACTGTTATTGTTATTAACTTTGAGCCTTTTTAATTCTGTAAAGGCAAAAAGTGGAAAACTAATGAATACATGTACATGTAAAAATAAAAAAGAAAGGAAGAAAAATCTGATAGTTGTACAGTAATATGAACCATGCCAAATGAATATGGAAGTTTCCTAGGAAAAAAGGAAAATATTAGAAAACAAGTACTCTCTCAGAGCTTACTTGCTTCCCGAGAAAATAAAGATATCAGACCAACAAGAAAAGCATCAGTGCATCTTTACAGATACTGGAGTTCTAAATTTACCTAATCCAACTTATTCTCTCACTAAATTTACTTTGTTTTTTTCTTTGTCTTTTTTTTTTCTTTCTGATGTCAGACTGTTAGGGGGTACTCATGTTTTGTTTACAGACTTTGATTTTTGTACAAATTGAGTCAAAGTTATGCATGCCTTTCACCCACGCAGTGTTCACTGTACAAATAGGAGTGAATTTACTCATGCCTGCCTTCCCTCTCCCCCCAGCTTGATTTTCATTGAGATTTCCCTCCATATGTGCACTTAAGTTTTGATCCATTAGTGCCAACTTGGTGTTTAGTATTTGCGTTTGTTTCTCAATTCTTGTGATGTTTCACTGAGAAGAATAGTTTGCAGTTCCATCCAGGTTGTTTACATGCTCTGTGGTATGCACATACCACATTTTATTAATCCATTCATGTATTGGTAAATAGTTGGGTTTTCTCCACATTTTTGCAATTGGGAATTGAGCCGCTATAAATATTCAAGTGCAGGTGTCCTTTTTATAAAATGACCCTGTTTCCTCTGGATATATGCCCAGCAGTGAGATTGTTGGATCAAATGAAGGTTTATTTAAGTCCTTTGAGGTATCTCCTTACAATGTTCCAGAGGTTTTATCCTCTGCAGTCCCGCCAACTGCGTATGAGAGCTCTTTTCTCTCCACATCCACACCAGCTTCTGTTGTCGGGGTCTTTGTAATGCAAGAAATTCTCATTAGAGTTAGGTGATATCTCATGTGGTTTTTATTTGCATTTCTCTAATGATTAGAGACATCAAGCATTTTGTCATGAGTACGTTGGCCATTTGTACATCTTCTTTTGACATGTTTCTGTTCATGTCTCTTTCCCACTTTTTATTGGTGGTGTTCAGTTCTTTGTAGATTGTGTTATCAGTTTTTTATCATATGTATAGCATGGGACTATTTTCTCCCATTGTGTGGGTTGTCAATTTGCTCTTTGGATTGTGTCCTTGGCTGTGACAAGGCTTTTTAATTTGATCAATTTATTTGTTTTTGTTGTTGCTGTGAATGCCTTTGGGGTCTCATGAATTCTTTGCCTAGGCTAATATCTTTTAGAGTTTATCCAACAATTTCTTTTAGGATCCTTATTGTTTCTTGCCTTAGGTTAAAGTCTTTTATCCATCATGAGTTAACATTTGTGAGTGGTGAGAGGTGAGGATCCTCTTTCATTCTTTTACATGAGGGTATCCAGTTTTTGAAGCCCCATTTATTGAACAGGAATTCTTTTCTCCAGTGTATGTTTTTATATCTTTTGCCAAAAATCAGATGGGAATACAAGGGGGATTTAGCTCTGGGTCTTTTGTTCTGATCCACAGGCTTCTGCTCTTTTCTGTTCCAGCATCATAGGGTTTGGGTTAGTGCAGCCTGTAGTGTAGTTTGAAAACTGTAAAGTGATGCCTCCTACTTTGTTCTTACTACACAAGTCGACATTGGCTATTTGGTGTCTTCTCTGGTTCCCTGAACATGGAGAGTAAAATAATGACATTGAAGACTCCAAAGTGTGTGAGGATTAGGAGAGAGAGATAAAAAATTAGTTAGAGTACAACGTACACTATTCAGGTGACTGTTATATCAAAACCCCAGACTTCACCACTAGGCAATATATCCACGGGGCAGAATCCTAAGTATACCTATTAAAATGATACGCATAAAGAAAAGAAATCCCAAAAAATGAATTTGATATTTATATGATAAATATGCCATAAGGATAAAACATAATGTGTACTTAAATATAATCTCTGTAGGTACATAGAAAGATGACAGATATAGATTGGTCTGTGGTGTAATGCCAATTTCTGTTTGAAAGGTAACAACACTTGAAAGAACAGTTTAATGAGATCATTTGTGAACTCTCTCATACAATTTTGAAAATGTTTCAAGTTGAAATAAAACTGATGCACACTGAGCCAGGAGTTGTTCCAAGAAAGAGTATGTTTCAGTTCATTTCAGTGTGATGGCACTAGTTAGGCAACGGTAAAGTGGTTAAGATTCCACTGAAATTTTAATATGATTCAAAAATAAATTTTAAAAATGATTGCTAAGAGAAATTTCCCTACTATGTCTCTTTAAGATTATGATGAGAAAATGTATTTCATATTTAAAATGTATAACAAGCTGAAAAAACTGTGACACATCATTCTACCTGGCAAAGGGTTAAATTTTAAGAGGTTTCACATGCCTTTCACCTGCCTCCATGCTACCTCTGTGATTAATCAATACAAAAAGCCTAAATTAAGACCATAATTATTGTAGGTTGACACCCAATTACCTTTTCTTCCCGTTTCTCACCACCACACACTGATATCTGTAATTTTAGAAAATGGCATTAGGAACCAGGTTGTATTGAACAATTGGCACAATAAAATTTAAAGATTTAGATAAATGCTGTCTATTCTTTCTAGAAAAGATCCTTTAGTTATATTTTTATGAAGTGGCATAACAAAAGTAATGCTAAAATTAAAAGTCAAAAAGATAGTGGATCTAATAGTTCCTTTCACATTGCTTTAAAGATTCCTGTGTAATGTTTGTAGGAGATAAAACTTCTGGTTTCATCTTAACATAAAATAAAATTCTCCTTTAATCTTAAAAATATCTATCTGCTGCTTTTGAATTATGAAAGCATGAAAAGAGATTCATTTTGTGCTTGTAAAAAATTACTTTCACCTTTACTCAGATATTCCAAACCAATATTTTTAGAATTAAAAGTAAGCACCTATAATGAGAAATGTGATCATTTTAAAATTGGAAATAATTTATTTTTGAAATAAAGTTTCTTTCTATGAAGGTCAAATACTTATTGTGGGATTCAACATTCATTTCCTCAATGGTTTAGGCTCACTCCACAGTGTGATTCACAGAAAACATATATTTAAATGATATGATGTCTATTTCTAGAGTTGGGGAAATAATGGATTCCATGAGAACATCAAGCAACTTAAAGATGTCAAGAGTTAAGTCAGTGTGATTTAAATCATGGCAGCCCCAAAACATGACTTCTGAATATTTTAGAGGAGGCGTCCTCAAACTTTTTAAACAGGGGGCCAATTCACTGTCCCTCAAACCATTGGAGGGCCAGACTATGAAAAAAAAACTATGAACAAATTCCTATGCACACTGCACATTTCTTATTTTGAAGTAAAAAACAAAATGGGAACAAATACAATTCACACCACCACATGTGGCCTGCGGGCCGTAGTTTGAGGACCCCTGTTTTAGAGTATCATGACCTCCTTTCCACCCCCAAACACCCAAACTTCTGAAAGTGAGAATGATGGGGTTGCTGTGAAAACAAAGTCTCTAGGTAAGTTCTTGGGGTGCCCCATTACACTCCTCCCCCTGAAATTTAGTCAGATTCTAAGTTCCACAGGTAATGTTAACAGCTTTTCCAATTGCCAGCTGTCTTTAATATCATAAGGAAAACTTGAGTATTCTCCAAGATTAGTGATTTTCAAACTAATTCACACAGCTGGTGCAGGATCACGGACTCACAGAAACATTTAATATGATTTTCAGTTAATTGAGAAAAGTAAGATTAGTTGTGAATGTAATATATGTGTATGTTTATGTATTCATTTACTGGTAGTAATATCTATAATGAAATAGTGGTACAAGATGATAGTTTTTGAATGTTTTTTTTTTTTTTAAAAAAAATAGTGTCAAAGAAGAGTAAAATACAAGATTTTAGGGATTATTTTTCTTAAGAATTCTTTTTGAATACTTTTAAGATTTCATTTTGGATGTTTAATTCTCTCCAATAAGAAATAGTGAAATACATTTCTGCCTTTTACTTTGAGTCAGTGAAAAAAAAATTTTTAATAGTATCTCTAGCTACTTACTATGAAAAAAAATATTGCTCCTGGTAGATGTGGAAATGGCTGTTATATCTGCCTTCATTGACATATGCTTCTCATTGAGGTGATCCATATGACCAAGCAGAAAATAGTGTCATTATCGATCCCACAGTGTTTTCCCTTTCTTCTTGTTCTGCCTAAGCTGATTCAGAGCCTGAGGGCTAAGGATTTGTTTCTCCAGTGTTAAGGAAGACATCCATTTCCCTATCTATATATTCTGACCTCATGATATCTTAGGGTGAACCCATAACTGCTCTAAAAATAACATCTGTTGAAATATATAAATGAGTCAAAAGCAGCTTAGAGGTGTAAATCTAATGAATTCATTAATTTGTTCATTTCACATGTATAGTTATTTTACAACCTTTTCTCATTCCAGTATGAGAGACAGAAACTAAAACAAGAAAATAAGAGGAAGTACAATTAGCTACATAGTAAATAAAGGTTATTTGATTATACTGTAAACTGGATGATTTCCACTGAGCAGTATTTAGGTTATGGTCTGAATGATCAGGAGGGCCCTGCCATGCTAAAATCTTGAGGAGAAGTGTTTAAGGCAGAATGAACCAATAGTACTTGGCCCTAAGATAGGAATGAGCTTAGTGTGTTCCTGGAACACCCCCTCCAAAAAAGTAAAAAAGCACTGACTGTCTGAAGCTTACGATGGGGGGAAAGAAATAAATTTAGGCAGAGTCAGATAAGGCAAGTCCTTGTCGTTCTTTGTTAAGTAGATTTTATGTAGTATGAGATCAGAAACCATTAAAGGGTTTTAAATAGAATAGTGACCGACACGAATTGCAATTTTAAAAGATCATCTGTCTTCCAGGAGAAGTTCTAAGGCATCACATATTGGCTTTTGGTCTCTCCATAACTATGCTTATTTCCCCAAAGCAATGCTAATTTACATGATTTTGTGGCTTCAACGTTTGCATGTGACCCATAATTTCAAAAAACTGTCTAGAAATCTTTCATACTGATTGGAAAAGGGGAAAATGGAAGTCAGCTTCCATTACCAGGCTGTGACCAATGGGCTGGGAAATGCTCTGAACTATGAAAGGAGTGAAACTTATTATACTGTGAACCCAGTGATGTGCTCTTCCTCCTACACTGCACATTCTTGTATAGTTCTCCTATCAGGCCATCGATACTGGTTTCAATGTAAAGCAAGAAGTTCATTATAAGTATTGATTTGACTAAAGTTAAAGGTTCTTCGGAATTAAGTTACTATAAACTAAAAAATACTTGTAAATTGAACACAAATTAGAAAATTTCTCCAAAGTCAAGACAATCTTTTTTTTTTTTTTTTAACTTTTGAGACAGAGTCTCACTCTGTCATTCTAAGTGGAGTGCCATGGCATCATAGTTCACAGCAAACTCAAACTTGGGCTCAAGAGATCCTCTTGCCTCAGCCTCCCAAGTAGCTGGGACTACAGGTGCCCACCAAAGCATCAGGCTAATTTTTCTCTTGCTTAGGCTGATCTCAAACTCCTGAGCTCAAACAATCCACCTGCCTCAGCATCCCAGAAGCAAGCATTATGGGCTTGAGCCACCATTTCTAGCCTAAGGCTATCTTTGATGATAATTTAGTTATAAGATCATTCCTCTCTTATATATGTATTGGCTGCCTATGTAATCTAGAAATCAAATGATAAGGAGAATGCCCATGCCCTGACAAACCCTCACATGAAAAGTCATTAGAGTAGTTTGGTCTGAATTATCCTGGAGAATTGAATGTTCCGTGCCACTCCAATATTATCATAGGAATACAGAGCAAATTCTGAAATGTCCTCTTATAAATCGTACACAAGAAACAGAATGGAAAAAGAAACTCTCATTAGAGAATCGGTCCTCTCTCAAGATAAAACCAAGTCTTCACACAGAGGATGCATTCTATTATAAGCTGACTTTCCCTTTTGTCCTAAGTCAAAAGCCAAGATTATGAAAGTAAAGTAAGTCAAGCCCAATAGATTCAGTATGTGAGAGAGAATTTATTTTATTTTTTAAAAATTGCACAAGCAGTTTGCTTTCCGAGTCAGCATTCAAGAGGCAATATCATTTTGATTTTGATGATTTAGATTTGTAAAGAGGAGAAAAATATTTGTATGTGTAGAGACAGACAGGCCTTAGCAATCATCTGTCCCAGGTACCATTTCACAGAAAGAAAATTAAAGTACATGGGTTTAAATATGTGTTAAAAGCTAGAGAGAAGGGCCAGAGCTGACATCCAGGCTTGTGATTCCAGTTCAGGGATGGTTTTCTATTACACATCAAAACAGAATTGGAAATATAAAGACAGCCTGCTTTTGTGCACATTGGAAGAGGGAGAAATAAAACATTTGTAAACTCCTTAAAGCCAGACTATCTATAGCCAAATATGGAACTATGAATGTTTCTTTGAAAGACTCCACATGGATCTGTGTAATTATTTATTAGAATAAACTATTTATGAGTTGGATTGAGGCAGCTCCATGTTAGACACCCCCAGAATAGAAACGCCCAATTCTATAAACATTTCCTTCTTCCACTGTGGGCAACTACCAGTGTGGGGATAGGTTGGATGTACAAGTTTTAAATCATAAAATTGACCCTTAGGAACATAGTTATTCTCCAGCCTTCCAAGGTAGAGACAAATTGCTTATCACTCAAGGACATCAGTGCTTGCCATTCACCATTGACTGAGATTGCGTGAAATGATTACATTGAAGTCAGCTAGGAGAGGCGGGCAGACCAGTGCACAACCTACTTGGGCAAGGAGAGTGTTGCTTCTGATTACAGTCACTCTGAATCAGGCTAAATCTGTGAGTCGTTTATTGCCCTGGAGTAAAAAAGTCAAAAATATTAGATGAACAACTACAAGCCCACATGAGAGAAAAACAGAGTTAAATTCAAGTGGAAGGGAGGAGGTAGGAGGACGGAGGGGGATTGGAAAACTCTCACCCGATTTGCACAATGTAGGGGTATATGGTCCCTGGGTGCAGGGCTCAACTACAACTTGGACTTAACAAATGCCAACAATGTAACCTATTGGTACTCTTATGTTGATCAGAACTTTTTTAAAAAGTCAAAAATAACTTGATGTTAAAGATGGCACATTGCCATATCAAAGATAATTGTTACACGGATCAAACAACAGTAACATCTTCATTAAAAATTTACTTTAGTGGACAAAGAGCACTTTATTTTATTTCTCAATATTTAATTCAACTATTGGTAGGCTGTGTCCACTCATTTTGCATAAAAACAAGAAGATTGTTATCTTCCTTATCCATGTTACTAGTCTTATCATCAATACAAATGGATTATTAGCATCATCTTAAATACTTTATTTACAAGAGGTAACTCATGATTCCTTGTAAACTTCATTTTTTATATTCTATTTTAATAACTTTTATTATGATAGAAATTGACCATAATACTTTATATACTTTTCTGACACTCATAAAGCAAATGGATAAATAGATGTTATTATTCTCCCTGTTACAGATGAAAGGAAGCCTAACTATACTGGCCCTAACTTAATAATATTCCATTTCAGACACTCTACCTCCAATTATTTTTCATTGAGCAATTCTGTGAATGCATAATCTGTTTAAGAGAAGAGATTCCATGGCTTTCAGTAAATCTTCAAGACAGTTTGTGATGCAAAAATTTCTCTAGAGACTGGTGGTTTACTTAATTCAGGTGGATCCAGATAGTGGAATAGAAAATAGAAAAGACTTGGAGAGTTTAAACCTGAAGATCTTTTATATTCTCCAAATATGGATGCTATTTTTCCAGTAAACTTTAAGTAGTAATGTTAAGTTAGGGAGAAGCGGCTCTCATGAACAATCTTCATCAAAACAGCTTAGCAGAACTCTGAAGCTCCCTATGTTCTTCACCATGTCTGATATTTATGGTAACAATTAGGTTGGAGGCACCTCCTAGTATATGTGTGTTTTCCCACTCCAATAGTTGAATTGTATGTTACTTGAACCATCCTAAACATGTTTATGACAGTAGTGTACATGGTCTACTGAAATTACCTAACTAAAATTATGAGTATAAAAGGAAAGTAAACTAAGAGAGAAATGAGTTTACAAAAAAAAGTAGTGAAATAGGCAAGGATCAGAAAACTATTCCTATTCAAAAATAATGAAACTATTTGTTCAAAAATAATGAAACTATTTGTTCAAAAGTAATGAAAGCTATTTCTGTTCAAAAATAATGAAACCCTAAAAGGATTGCACACACAATTGACTTCACAAATATTTCTTATTCTACTTTCAAACCAAACAAACAAACAAAATCATCCAGAGTATGGTTTACTCAAGGAAGATATGAACTATCTAATCTAAGGATTTATATTTTAATAATTTTATAATAAAAGGTTTTGTATAACATTGAAAGATTGGTCAATGAATATATATTCATTTTTCTAGTTAAAATGTTATGCATTATTTGAAACAAAACTTTTCAATTTGAATAAATACTATGATGTTGAGGAAGATAAAAAATTGTGCTATAATTTTTTTACCACTTTTTTAGTTCCTGTGTCATCACTAAAGAGATCTGAAAAGAGATCATCTACTTACTTATATAAAAATTATGTGCAAAGGTTGTTTATAAGAGGAGAAAAAATGAAATTTGTGATATAAAATTTGCAGGTCCCAATTATGATTGTAGATGAGAATGCACAAGAAGATTCAGAATGAGCCCAGCCTTGGTCAGACTAACAAGAAAATCAGCACACGTGTAGAGAAATTTAACTTGTTACCACAATAAAGAGAACTATGAAACTTTAAGAAAAGAAATAGCTGAAAATATTAACAAATGGAAAAACATACCATGCTCATAGCTGGGAAGAATCAACATTGGTAAAATGTCTCTACCTTCCTGGCTTGGCGCCTGTAGCACAGTGGTTATGTCGCCAGCCACATACACTAAGGCTGGTGGGTTCGAACCCGGCTGGGGCCAACTGTAACCAAAAAATAGCCAGGCATTATAACAGGTGCCTGTAGTTCCAGCTACTGGGAGGCTGAAGCAAGGAAATCGTTTAAGCCTAGGAGTTTGACATTGCTGTGCGCTATGATGCCACAGCGCTCTATTGAGGGTGACTCTGTGTCAAAAGAAAAGCCGTCTGTGGCTCATTTAAGTAGGGCGCTGGCCGCATATACCGAGGGTGGCAGGTTCAAACATGGTCCTGGCCAAACTAGAGCAACAACAATAACAAAAGAAATGTCTATACTTCCCAAAGCAATCTACAGATTCAATGCCATCCCTATTAAAGTACCAACGTCATACTTCCAAGACTTAGAAAAACGAATTCTTCATTTTGTATGGAACCAGAAAAAAACCTATATAGTTAAGGCAGTTCTTAGTAATGAAAACAAAG
>CAUYRH010081198.1:0-23502 GCA_963574655.1 Perodicticus potto
TTTTTTGAGACAGAGCCTCAAGCTGTCACCCTGGATAGAGTGCTGTGGCATCACAGCTCACAGCAACCTCCAATTCCTGGGCTCAAGTGAGTCTCCTGCCTCCGCCTCCCAAGTAGCTGGGACTACAGGCACCCACCACAACGCCTGGGCATTTTTTGGTTGCAGCCGTCATTGTTGTTTGGCGGGTCCGGGCTGGATTCGAACCCGCCAGCTCAGGTGTACGTGGCTGGCGCCTTAGCCCGCTGAGCCATAGGCGCTGAGCCTAGATGTTTCATAGTTTTAAGTTTTGAATTTAGTTCTCTGATCCATTCAGATGGCAAATAACACAAAAAGATGTTTGGCATCATTACTCAGCAGAAAAGTGCACATTAAAATCACAAGGAAATACTACTACATACATATTAGAAAGGATGAGTAGCACCTAAAACCTCATACAATACTGGAGGAAATACCAAGTGGCACAACAACTTTGGAAAACACTTTGGAAGCAGCTGTACTGACATGGAATTTTGGGCTAGAAACATCTTAGAAAAAAATATTTCACCCCCTCCCCCTTTCTATTCACCCTGGGAGCTGCCAAATGAGGAAATTGTGACTCAAGGAGGAACTTGTCTATATCCGCTTTCAGTTTTCCAACAGTAATTATTATCTTGATAATATAATTGGTATATTATCCTGTTCACATAATCATTATTTGATAATGATATACTATCTTGACAATTTATAATCTTTATAATACAATATTATCAGCTATCTACTAATAAGTTTATTTCCCTTTATTTCTTCCCAAAGCCGAGTTCTACACATATATTTCATTAGCTTTCCCAACAACTCCCTGAGAAATGCATCTTTAGAAATCTAAAATTTTATCCAACCTTTTTGGGGAGTAATTAATGATTAGGGAATTTCAAACAATCATTTTAAAGGGATTCTTAAGGTTAATAATACAAAGACATTTCTAAGGTCAGAGCACTGATTGGTTAACACATTCAGGATCAAAGGACTGGGTGGTCAGGCACTGGTTGGTTGCAAAGCTACAGGTATTGAAATAGCGTCCCATTGGCTATATCATTTCCAAAGATCATCAAGGCGGGCAACTGAGGCAAAGCAGGAGAAACACCAGCTTTGGGTCATCTGGGATGTGATGACAAAGTGTAGAAAGAATGATGGCTAGACTGGGTCAGGCAGTACTGAGATCAAATAAGCAGCCAGACTGGTAGCTGGCAGCCACCATGGTGGGAGACGGACTCCAGGGGTGGGTTTGAGGCTACAGATAGTCACTAGGATGGGTAGTGCAGGAATTGGGTTTATACCTGTGCTTCTCAAAGTCAAATATCCATCCTAATCACCAAATTGCCTAACCTGGTAAAAATGCAGATTCTGATTCAGTGACTCTGAAGTTTAAGTTTAAGTTTCTACCTTTCTGACATGACTGCAACTAATACTGACACTGCTGGTCCCTGAACCACACTTTGAATAGCAGGTTCTAGAAGGATTATGTCACTAGACACAGAGAAGCCTGCCTATCAGATCTGGGATAAAATAGAATAAGAATCTGTAGAGTAACGCAATGCAGACTTTGGAGTGTGAGGCAACCTCTTGCGTCCCTCTTGTGTGTGTTCAAGATGGAGGTAGGGCTGGCCCAGTGCGTGGGAGTCCAGGAGGCTTATGCTATGGAAGGGGTAGCATTGGGGACAGATAGAAACAAACAGTGAAATCCTGCTGCTTTTGAATTTGCACATTCTGTAGAATAATAACAGCAGTAAACTGCTGCACAGTATCTCAGCATCTTGAAGCCCCTTCGCATATTGTTACTTCCATTAATGGGGCCCTTTGCTGCTATTTCTATAATCCTTCTCCCTTCAGCTATCCATAATATGGCTTTTCACACCTGCGTCAGAAGGTGGCCAGAGGAAATAGCATGTAGCTGGAATGGAAACTTGTTCATTTGTCTACTTGATGCCAAGAATGGACAGGCAGGAAGTTGAATGTATGTTTAAGGGAAAGATTTTCAAACTTTTGTTTCCCCTGTAGCTCTTTTAGGTAGACTGAAAGATGTTAAGACCCACCTACAATTTGGGCTCTCACTTTTTAATAGAAAAAGAACTCCATGCTTTAAAACTAAATAAAGTAATAAATAGGAAGGGCAAAAATAACAAACATGGTACATGGCACCAAATTTTCGTATCCCATACTTATATAAGAATAGATCACTTTTACGTAGTTTTTAGGGACGTATAGGAAGGGTAAAATCTTCTGAAATTTCCATTATTTTATTATAAAAATGATCATTTCACAGCCCACTAGGAGGAAGCCGGTGGCCCACAAGGACTTATACACTACATGGGTTGAAGATCAATGATCTAAGGTAGAAACTTAAGAACATCCCCCACTCCTGCCAAACTTTAACTCATTGTTTTAATCGAAGAAGTTCCCCCTTTTATCTGTTTCCTCTAACAAGCTAACATACATTGGGCTTAAAGAAAGGTTTCCAGGGCTAAAACAAAGTTTCAGAATCACTAATTCAAAGTTAAATGTCTGTGTATTACCTCTGGATTTGACTCATTTGCACTATACCATCACTCATAAATATAGATGTTATACAGAGGTAACTATTAAACTATTTAAGTTTATGGAGAAGGTATGCTCAAATTTTTTAAGAGGTAAAGTGTGCTGCAAGTTACTTAGATCACAAACTGATTCATAAATACTGAGAGCTGTGTAATTGGGCATACTAAAGGCACACTAATGAAGCATCTATAAAGAGAAGAGCCTCAGGTACTCTGAGAGGTTGAGCATCCGAGTGTAACACTTCTGGCTTTGATCGTTGTTTTTAAGTACAATTTCATTACAGTGCATCTATAAATCACTGTCCAGGATATAAAGTGATTCTCCAGTAAAAACGAGATGCTATCGATAACAGGACTAAAGGAGACACGAGAGGTAAGGGCATAGACTTTCAAGTGTTATCATTGATGGGAAGTGATCAGTAATACATAGCATAATATGTTAATACTAGATCAATGAGAATTATGGCATGTTTTCCAGATTAACTTGTAAAATCAGCTGTGATAGCAAGCAAAGGATAGGTTCTACAGTTAAAATTTTGTTCAATACTAACAAAATGAACCTTAAGTGTGTCTCCTCTCCACTTGTATAAGTGAAAGAACAGCCTAAATAGTAACTTTTGGCAGAATATAAGTACTGATGAGGTTTTTTTAAGGTATGGTTTTCCAATTAAATTTTTTTCACACAGACCTCCATCTTTGCGGGCCTTTGAGAAGGAAGTGGATTCAGGCCGTGCTCCAAATGCAACAGTAAGGGAACGTCTTCCTGTCAGCATCACACAAGCACTCCTGAGATGTTTCATGAAACTTCACTCTTAGGATACTGAGTCCAGACTTCTTGTGTTCGATGTCCTTTCAAGTCCTAATTTGTTCTGATTTGAAGGCAAAGATCCAAAGAATCACATGTGTCATGGATATCGGGGGAACCGGACCTGTTTCAAGCATCCCACTTGACTATATGTGTGATGTACTTTTGTTGCATCTGCAAATGGCAGTTAGTCCCAGGCGATATCCCAGTGTCACCATCTCATCCCTCCCACTGAGGAAATGTGCAAAGAGGACTCAAACACTCCTTTGGGAGGAGTGGGGAGCTTCTTCTGCTCTCTTTCCTTTGGTGACATCTTGGAATTGAGCAGAGGCATGCGGGGCAAACAGATTCCTCTTAGAAGTCAGCTTAAATGTCAGATTCTCTAACATGATGCCTCCGATCTAAATTGAGTGTCCAAACTCCTTTTGTTCATCTAATCCTGTTCTCTTCTGCTGTAGGCTAAATCACGTCCCTCAGAAAAATAAATGCAAGTCCTAATCCCAGGTCCTATGAATGTGGAATAACATTTGGAAATAGGGTCTTTGCAGATGCAGTAGGGAATAACCCTTATTTGGAAATAGGGCCTTTGCAGATGCAGTTAAGTTACAATGAGGTCATACCAAATTAGGGTGTGCCCTCATCCAGCGTGACTGATACCCTTATAAGAAGAGGGAAATTGGGACACAGACACACAAGGAGAACACCATGTGACAATGGAGGCAGAAATCTCAGCTCTCCTGCCACAAGCCAAGCAATGCCAAGGACCACCAGCAGCCACCCAGGGTGGGAAAAAGGAATGGAGCCTCTGCTTCCTCTGAGCCTCATAGAGGAACCACCCCTGTCAACACCCTGAGCTCACCTCTTTCACCTGGACTGTGAAAGAATAAATTCTGCTTTATGTTTTATGTCACCCAATTTGTTATATTTTGATACAGCAGCCCTAGGTGACAAATATATCTTCCATCTCAGCACTTATGGTAATTAGATTTTGGCTTTACTTGGGGGTTGTTTCAAGCCTATCTCCCCTTAGACAATAAGATTGGAGAGACCTGGGTCTAGTCTGTCTTCCCCACTGTTTGCTCGTTACCAACACAGTGCCTGGCCTGTGGTCACTGAATAAATATTTGTTTAAGGAGTGAATGTGCTACCGGGAGAGCATTTGACCCATAAGGCTGATTTCAAGGTTCCTAATGTCTTCAACTACAAGTAAGTCTTCTCCTTTAGTCCTCTATTACATATGCCTTTGGTGTATGTTATTTTTGTTTCCTCCTCTCCTTCACATTTGTTTGAAGACAGGATCCTATTTTGTGTGTCTGTACCTACTTCATTGTACCTAAGTTATGCTTCATATACATAATAAAGGCTCTAGACATAGAGCCTCAGTACATATTTAGTAAATAAATAGATGAAATCACTAGGTTTTCCAAGATGTTGTATCTGGATTGGCAATATTTAGCACATTATTTAATAGTAAATCTATGGTTCATTATGGTGTCCCACGTGGAAGTGGTTGTAGTTAGTTACTTTTATTAATGTAAGCTTGCATGTGTGTTATCAGTATGCACAATTTGTGGTGTGAATCTGTTTCGTTTCCCCGCACATAGACTGTGAAAATGTAGAAAAACAAATTGCCACCCCAGAGCTAGTGCATAACAGTCGTTTTTAATGCTTGAGGTTTTTCTATAACTAAGAAATGTTTTTTTCAAATGCAACGACACTGATCTGCAGACAAATTTATTGTCCACTCACAAAGCCATTCTTCAATGGGATTATAATATGCCTCTTTGACTGTCATTAAAAACCAAGGTCTCATTTTTCCAGAATGAGTTAACTGAAGTTAACTGCATGAAAGCAGTAATGGAAAATAGAATTTCTTGGTCCCCTTTGGCCTTTTGAGCCTGTGCTACAACTTCACCAATCCGCTTTCAAAGTCAAGATATGCTTCTTGCAAAACCACGACATCTTCTAAGTAGCTTTTTTTTTCCTAACACATATTCCCATAAACTTAATAACTACTATTTTTGCAACATTTTTAGTTGTTGCAAAATAATGAGTCCTTGGTGTATGCTTATATTCTTCTTTGCTATTAGAAAATATAAAATTAGGCCATGTTTGGTGGCACATGTGTGTGACCCCAGTACTTTAAGAGACCAAAGTGGAAGGATTGCTTGAGGCCAGGAGTTTGAGACCAGCTTGGACAACAAAGCAAGATCCTCATCTCTTCAAAAATAAATTAGCTGCACATGGTGGTGTGTGCCTATAGTCCCAGCTACTCAGAAGGTTGAGACAGGAGGATCTCTTGAACCCAAGCATGTGAGGCTGCAGTGAGTGATGAAACACAGATCATACCCCAGGCTGAGTAACAGAGAAAAGAAAAGAAAAGAAAAAATAAAAGGGGAGGAGAGGAGAGGGAAAGGGAGGGGAGGGAAGAAGAGGAGAGGAGAGGAGAGGAATTGAGGAGAGGAGAGGAGGGGAGAGGAAAATGGAGGGAGTGGGAGAGGGAGAGAAGAAAGAAAGGAAGGAAAATATATTAATATTCAGATTATTCCAAACTACACTCAATTTAAAGGCAGGAAGCGGTACTAAAAACTATTAAGATTCAAATATTTGATAACTGTAAATGCAGCATGTGTGTTCTAGAAAGAGCTATTGTTTAACAAGATAAATTGCACCTTGTTGAGGAATTTTAACTATCATCTGAATATATTAGTAACTAAATGCTTACAAGTTTACAAAAATATCTCAGTGAAATCACATACTTGTATAGTAGGCAGGACTATGAGGAGACCATTTTAAAAGGATCCCTTTTGTAAATTTCCTCATGGGATCGACAACACGAGCAGGTTGAAACTGATGAATGGATCACACTGCAGCCTCTCCTGCCTCTCCCGCCTTTCATTTGTCTGTATTTCAAGCTTCATTGAAGTGACAGGTTTTATGCTTTACCTCATTGTCTTCTGATTGCTTTCCTTGGTTCCTCCTTTTCCTAGTTAATCTTTGTTAAAAGATTAACAAAATTCACATCTTTATATTCCAGTATTTTAATTTCACATTAAATCATAGACTTTATTTCAAATTGCTATGAAATCATCAGTTATCATTCTTAAGAATTAAAAAATTATTAATCTATCATTTAGGTGCATCATCAATTCTTTAAAAATTCCTCTCATTGGATATTGGTTAAACAATGTTACTATTTGGAATAATGGTTTAATGAAGAATTTTGTATGTACAGCTCTTCTGTTATTTCCCAAGGACATACCCCAAGAGTATAATGACTCAGAAGAATAATTACTCAGCACATAACGCTAATAATGGAAAACAATTTTAAATGACTTATCTCTCACCCCAATAAAAAGTTTGTATTTATATTTCTATTTAGAGAACTTTGGGTAGTTATACTTTCATCTGACTTTTATCGATCCTATTTTTAACTTGCTCGGTGACTGCTTAAATTATCTAATTTCACTGAGCTTTAAGTAGCTTTCTATTTAACAATATTGAATTGTGTATTTTAGCTCCTTAGAATTAGATATCAACTATCATACTGGACAAGTGAATTAAATGAGGTCCATTATTATCATTATGTCCAGAAGGTCATTCTCCCTTTTAGTGTCCTTACGCATGCAGTGACCAGTGACGAATCTTGATTAATTGATGGATGTGGTATTAATATGACCCATGCTGGAAGTGCTATGAATGTTCAGGATCATTGGAATTGTATAAGAATATTAATGGGGAAAAAAGTTTAATGCAAGATCATATTAAAGCACCCAAATACCTGGTATTTGCTCAAGTAAGGAATCAGTAAGATAGTTCACTTAATGGTCAAGATTTGCAAAAGAAAGGATGGCTTCAGGAGAGGCTACCGTACTGGGTTTCTTAATGACTAGGAACAAATGGGCTCGAACCAGGACCTTTTGGTGGGATGCAGCAGGGATCCCAACTTTGGATCCAAAAGTAAATAACAACTTTTGTTTCTAAGAATAAAAACAAGGAGGTATTAATGAGAATTAATATTCTCTAGGTCTGAGGAAGATTAATAAAGAACCTTTGGGACAGCGCCTGTGGCTCAAAGGAGTAGGGTGCCGGCCCCATATGCCGGAGGTGATGGGCTCAAAACCCAGCCCCAGCCAAAAACTGCAAAACAAAATAAAAATAAAAATATAAAAATAAAGAACCCTTGCCAAAGAGAAATATATTTATGCACAATTCAAGGGCACTGCATTATACAGCAAGACTTTCTAGTCCTGCTCCCCTCTCTTCTCATGTTTTCTGTTTTTTTGGATTTTCTGGTTCTTGGGGTCCTCAAGGTTCAATATTACTCTTAAAACATGGAGTATGTGGAAAACTAAAATAGTTGGAGATATTCAAATCCTAATGGATCTACTGACAGTATTGTGTATCACGGCCTATAACATAAAGACAGGTATTTCTAGCCTCTTTCAATCAAACTTCTGTGAAAACCTTATTATAAGAGATGGCATATAATGGTAATGAGAAGGATAGAATTTTGAGAAGGTTGGGGAGGATAATGTGTGATATCATCTGGAAAAGGCTTGAGATAAAATGTAGCTTGCTCCTGCACTGTCACCAGCCATTCTGAAAGGCAATTAAACCTTCAAAGATTTTTCAAGCCAGACATCTCTCTGTCTTCTCTATACTATCCTGTGACCCTAAACTCTTTATTTGTTCACACTTCATATTAGTATTTTATTATACACGATATTACACTTCTAATATTTCAAGTAAAGATGACTTATATCCCAAAGACATCATAAAATTTATGAGTTTATGTTTGAGAATTTTAGTTTTTACATATGTAGTCAGATTTTAGAGAGATAAATTACCTGATTTCTCTAACAATACTGCTTGTCCTTTGGTATATTAAGGAATCTTTTTCTATCAAAGACAATATGAGGTAGACCAGAAAAGAATCTGTCTTCAAAATACTTGGAATATGGAACCGCCACGGTAGTATTTGGAGACTGCATGGCTAATACATACTTATTCTTAGAGTTATTAATGATATAATTTATAATACAAAACCAAACGGCCTGCATTACTGTGTATTCTCTGTTATGGAAAATGAGGAACAGAACATCCTTTACAAATCCCTTCATAGAAGGCGGTGCCTGTGGCTCAGCGAGTAGGGCACTGTCCCCACATACCGAAGGTGGCGGGTTCAAACCCGGCCTCAGCTGAACTGCAAAACAGAAAAATAGCCAGGCATTGTGGCGGTGCCTGTAGTCCCAGCTACTCGGGAGGCTGAGGCAAGAGACTCGCCTAAGCCCAGGAGTTGGAGGTTGCTGTGAGCTGTGTTACGCCATGGCACTCTACCGAGGGCAATAAAGTGAGACTCGGTATCTACAAAAAAAAAAAAAAAAAAAAAACCAAACAATCCCTTCATAGAATCTACCAATACAAACTTGCTTAAACTGTGTCTCTTCAGAGGTCTTATTCCCCACTACATTGGAGGTAAGGAGGCTGCTTGAAAGATTAACAGAAATCACACTTTATTCTGTGACAGAGACATGATTTATTTGCCAGATACATACTTCTGTTCCTTCCCGTACACTCAGAGAAATCTCATTTCCTTGCCCCTTTCATCTAACAGAGGTTCTACGACAACTTGTACACAGGTAATGTGAGCAGAAGGAATGCATACCACCTGAAGGCCTGCTCTTTAAAATGCCTTCAGGTGTGATCCTTCTGCTCCTTCATAGGCAACTTGGAGGCCATGCTCTAAATCGCTGTTTTGAGAAGAGTTCACCGTGAGAACAGCCTGACCAGGAAAATCTGCCTTGGACCCTGTGTGAGCAAAATATGAGGTTCTATTGTATTGAGCCATCAAGGCGTGGGATTGTCCTTGCAGCATCTAGCGTTAATTACACTAAACAACTTCTTTCTATTCACTATCTGGAAAAGTAGAGTACATAATAATAGCTTATTGAGTTGATTACATTTTTCATATTCCAATAGCCACTACTCTACATTACCTCATTTTAAGGGGTGACTAAGGACTAATGCAGTGCTACCCAAGCCAGGCATCAAACTCACCCAAAATCTTTTTGAAATACAGCTTCAGAGAGGTCACTCACACAGATATTTATTTGGTAAGTTTTAAGTAGAATGTGGGAATCTGAGCTCTTTCATAAAGCTTTCCAAGTTATTCTGATATAGTACAGCCACATTTAAAAACAAATTGGACTAAAGCTTTAAAAAGAGGAAAATAAAGACTATTCCTTTCAGCACCAAAGACAATGCCTTCAACAAAGAATACATTCGATAAAAGTTTGTAGAATGGCATTTGTGTTAATAGATGCAAGGAGTAGCCTTAAGTAAAATAATGATGGGGCCATGTTTCCCCTTTTTCATTCCCTCCCGGTGCCCCAATTCTGTGTCTCCTTCCTTCTGTCAAAATCTACTCCGAGGTGGGGCAGGGAGTGGAGGGAATTTTGTGCCTACTCCTTATACCAAGGAATAAAATTAGTGTTTCTTAAATTATGACAAAAGACCCCCTGAAAACTCGTACTTTGTTACTAGAAAATTAAATTTAAAAATCAAGTATATTTCAATTACAAGTCTCAATTTTTTTAATTATTTGCTTTAAGAGACTTAAAATTCCATTTCAATAAATAAAATTAAAGCAAACTTAACATAGGAAAAAAATAAACATCATTGTCTGGCCCAGTCTGCAAACTGGGCATAAATGACTAAGAAGCAAAACTGTCCACCTTTGAGTATTTCCATTTCCACTGATGTAAGGGAAATGCGAAATAGAGAGAAGATGCTTTTGTTTTAAAATGTCAGGCTAACAAATGATAAGCCTAGGCTCTCTAAAGCCCCTCAGAAATCAGCCTGAACATGTCCAATCCTATAGTCAGGACTGAAGACTTGGCCAGACCATGAGATACATGAATAGATTCTGACCAAAAAAATTATCAGCAACAGAATTTTAACAGAATTTTCACACCTACGTCACAGTAAACTCCCAAGCCTTGAATTTGAACCAATGTGGGTCCTCAGTTGTACCTTCATTTTTACTGAAGTGGCTGTGATATTGATATTGAGATCCTGCTGTCAAAATTCACTAACATGAAAAGGCCCCAGAGATTTAAAAAGCGGGAAATTTTTAAATGTAAAAGTAAGTTAAGTTCATTAATTCTGTTCAGCAGCAGATATACTTGCTCTGACATGGGGAGAAAGTTACCAACAAGAAACAGAAACAAGGTGGCACCTGTGGCTCAGTGGGTAGGGCGCCCGTCACATACACCAAGGCTGGTGGGTTCGAACTGGGCCCACGCCAGCTAAAAAACAACGACAACTGCAACAACAAAAAAATAGCTGGGCATTGTGGTGGACGTCTATAGTCCCAGCTACTTGGGAGACTGAGGCAAGAGAATCGCTTAAGCCCAAGAGTTTGAGGTTGCTGTGAGCTGTGATGCCATGGTGTTCTACCCAGGGTGACAGCTTGACACTCTGTCTCAAAAAAAAAAACGGAAACGAGACTTTAAAATTAAATGCATGGGTCATTTAATAGGAATCCACTACAGATTCTTGTAAAGATTATAAGATGCCTTAAATATTAGACTCTGTGGGGAATATGCTTGTAACTTTAATATGACAATCAATGAGAAAAGTCACGGACTTTTGGATTTATTGTTTATTGGCAAATTCTAGAATTGGAATTCTAGCATTGCATTTTGGGATATCTTAGAAGTGAAGTGATGAGAAGACTTAAAACAGTACACTTCAGCATCTTGTCCATAAAATCATGGAAGAGGTAAGACCTGTATGTCCTTCCTGCTCTCCTTCCCCCCGCCAATTTTAGCCCTCCTGACAGTTGAGTAACCTCCTCATCTTATCCTCCACATCAGGTTCTCCATCTGTCCTGTACTCTCTAGGATTCCCTTCCCTCCCCACAAACTTCCCTCCCTGCAATTTTGTAAGCTATTCCTATACCAGTGATTTGGTTTCAGCTTATAAAGCTCTGTCTTTCCCATTATAATAAAATTGAAAGGCCCTTGCTTCACAGTTGGATTCTGGGACCAGGAGACTCTTGCACGTCTTCAGCCAGGTCTCTATTAGAAAAATAAAAAAGAACAATGAAGGCAATCTTCCTACTGATTTCAGCTATAAATCCTATTTTGCTTGAGTTGTCTGCATGATGAGTACTCCGTGAAAATGTTGCTCTCTAGTGCAACAAAACTGCAAATAACGCACATCTATTTCTTACAATCCCAACCCGCTCACTAGATTTAAACCTAACAAAACAGAAGTGATAGGGTTGTTGAATCATGGCATAAATATGGGGAAGGGGAGGGAAATTTCAAGAATGAAGACATTGTAGTGAGAGCAAGTATGCTTTGTTTAAGAGGCTACAGACAAAATTAATATCACCAATCTGTCAATAGGCAATTACTAAAAGATTACTACACACGGTGGAATAAAATGTGAAGACAGAGGAAATATAAAACATGCTCCAGCTCTGTGGAGTCATTTGCAGTTTTATCAGGAGAAAAACTGTGGAATAAAGTACATGTTCGATAGCCAGAGAATGTGGTACAGACTCAAAACCCATGCTTTTCAATACAGTAGTTACTGGTCACACTTGAATTGTGGCTAGCCCAAAGTAGGATATGCTGTAAGTCTAACATATAAACCAGATTGCTAAGAGTTAGGAAAAAAACAAAAATTTCTCATTCATAATTTTAAATTTATTACAGGCATAAATCATAATATTAGAATATACCGTAAACTTCCCCCTTTTATCCAGAACTCAAACAAGCAGCACGCAATAGGAGAGGGGGTGGGAGGAGATTTAGACTTGGTGCACAGTGCTGTCGGTTGGCCAATGATACTTTATGTGTCACTCCAGCGGCTACTGTGGCTTCTGAGAGCCCTGAAACTGCGTATTTAGGACCTCTACTGCTCTCCTGACTAGCCACAATTGGGTATGGACTTTCTTTCTAGTGCTGCCATTACACTGCCCTGTGCTTTTCTTGAGACATTTTGATTATACAGTACACTGACATAAGTGGATTTTTTTTCCTTTCTTGGCAAACAGCTTTATTTCCAAAACTGGTCTAAAATAACATGAAATAACAAGCTCTTGGGAATTGCGGAAAGGTGGCTCTTGGGGACACATCTGTGAAGCCACATCCAGTCAAAGGAGGGCCTACAGGAGGGCCAGGTGTGTGTTGGGACCTAAAATTTGTACTCCCTGTATTTCTTGCTGCCCCCGCAGATGTCCTGGGGCTGGGTTTTCCATTTCTTTTGCTTCTGCTTGGCAGCGTGCTCGGCCACCATGTTGCTGAAGTCTTCCTTCTCCACTTGTGCCTGCTGCTCCTTGTACTTCTGGGTCATGGCCATGGGGTCCAACTCCAACTCCTCAGGGTTTTTTTAACAGGTCAACCTTTTTTAACAGGTCAACTCTGCATATACTGTACTACATGGCCATTGTACCTGTCATGACATGGGGTTAAATAATGGAGTATTTTGTTGAACTGTATATACATACTATGATATGATTTACTGGGATATGTAGTCCCACAAGCTTGGTATCCTATACCCAGGTATGTAAATTGTGTCTGCTTAATGCTGTAATATTTTCTAAAGCTGTGAAACTTTATTTCTATATACACATTGGTGTAATACAGTAAGACCATGGTACAGTAAATGAAGTTTGCCTTTATTTGTCTTAATTTGCTTTTAATGAGGGTATTTGGATATTAATATCAAGTCAACATGGAGTTTATGATATGGTATGTTCTAGTATTGGGATATAGAATTAGTTAGGCATATTTTTAATAGTACCTCTCAAGCAACCAGAAACTACCTTTATCTAAAATCTACCAATCCCCATGGGTTCTGGATAATGCAAACTGTATTATCAAAGGTCATATTCTCTAACTCTAAAAATTACATGAGTGGTTTGCATTTTATTGCTATTAGATCTCATGGCTTTAAAAACTATATTTAAGAGGAAGAGGAGCTTAGAAAAAAAATTGGACTATGGAAGTAATAGACCTTGAATGGATCTCACTGCCTTGGTGAGGCAGAGAGAGAAAAAGGAAAATCAAATAGAGGGAATCGGTTAATAGAATGAGGTGAAGGGAGAAGATGGGGGGGGACAGAGGGACAAGATCCGTTCTGAGTGACATTCCAGAGGACAGCCCGATGAGAAGGCAGGAGGAGGGAATGCAAGGAAATTGAGCCTTCAAAGCCAGGCAGAAGTGTTTGGGTTCCTCCACAGCCATAAATGTGGCCCTTCTAAAGATTTGAATAAGGAAAATTTGGGGTGAAAACTGAAGTTAAGGAAGAAAAGTCTAGATAGGAGATATTAAATCCCTCTTCATATTAGAAGGTTCTTATATAATCACTGTATTCAGATTTCCAAATAATGCCACAGGAGTTCTACAGTTCAGCCACATAATTCAGTGATAAATAACAGCTTGGTCTCATATGCATCCAATTAACCTTGGCCTTTAGTCATGGTTTGGGTTCTTTTTGTCATTTTTAAAATGCTATCGCTCAGAGATACTATGATTTCTAATGGGTAGAGGAGTAAAAGAATAGAAAAATAAAGAAGCAGGAGTTATGGGAAAGCTTTTGGATGATGCCATCTGAATTAACAGTCCCCTTTTAGTTGTCTATGAAAGAAGATGCCTTTTCTTGAAAGGCCTTTGAAAAAAATGACATGATCACCAATAAACATCAATTTTTTTTTTTTTTGAGACAGAGCCTCAAGCTGTCACCCTGGATTAATGCCGTGGTATCACAGCTCACAGCAACCTCCCATTCCTGGGTTCAAGCGAGTCTCCTGCCTCCGCCTCCCAAGTAGCTGGGACCACAGGCGCCCGCCACAACACCCGGCCATTTTTTGGTTGCAGCCGTCATTGTTGTTTCGCGGGCCCAGGCTGGATTCGAACCGCCAGCTCAGGTGTACGTGTCTGGCACCTTAGCCGCTTGAGCCACAGGCACCAAGCCCATCAATTTCTTTTAAATCGTGTTTGCCAGTTTGTCTTCCTCCAGCCCACCCTTCATGTTAGTCCAGAATGTGATTGTCACCAATATCTGGGTGAGCAAGATTATGAAATGTGGTCATAAAATAAGCAATTATTTCCAAACTCATCTTTGTCACATTGCAATGCTTCACAGAGCACCTTTCCCTGGGCTATGATTCATTTTAACTGATCCCATCAACACAGTATCTGT
The DNA here is from genome assembly GCA_963574655.1 of Perodicticus potto. NCBI lineage: Eukaryota > Metazoa > Chordata > Mammalia > Primates > Lorisidae > Perodicticus > Perodicticus potto. The sequence goes on from CAUYRH010081198.1 coordinate 14,596, forward strand.
ATCCTGAGTGACTTCACAATACCCTCTATTTCAAGAGAAGCCAATCAGGTTATGGGTTTGTTAGTAACAAAAATTACCAAGGAGCAGTTTGCAGATGATAAGAGCAATGCAAATTCCAAAAAGAAGTAATAGGAGAAGTAACAATCACCCTCCTCACTTCTTGGGTGTGAACAATTCCAAGTTACCTGAAGCCACACTTAACCTATTGTATCAAATAGCAACGGACAAATATTAGAAATGTCAGCATCAGCTTTTAGAATCTGTTGGCATCAAAACATCATTTATAAGTTAAGTTCTCCAGAGTACTCTGTCAAGTTTCCTTCTACAGATTCTTTTCCTACTAGGACAGAGCCTTAAACCCCAGAAGAATAATTTTGCTTGTAAGTTAATGTTTTTTTTCAGTGTAAGCTGGGAAAAAAGGGAAGTGTCATACATAGTCTTCCATGTCCCCTGATTTTTCTACTACGCCACAATTGGTAGCTCTTCCTGTTGCCTAATCTATTTACAGCGCCTGATAAGTTGACATTCTACAAGCAGCTACGGAGACTTCAACACTGAATTCAGCATAAGGCCTCCCACATTTTCCCTCACCCCAGCCTCCTGGGGAAGGTACCTGCTAAACCTTTGTGACAACATAATGAAGCGAGGTGTTAAAGAATAACAGGCCTAATTAAGCAGGCAGCTCTTTTTTTTTTTCCTTTTTCTCTCCCTGAGAAGGATTAGCAGCACTGGAAAGTGGATTCTTTGAGGGAGTGAGAAAGTGGTGACAAGAGGGCTTCATTTTTAGAATGCTGCTTCAGGGCTGAAAAGAGGTTTCATAAGTATGATTTACTTGAGGTGACTGTGGGGTGCTTTATGAGGAGGACATATGTGCTAAATGGGGTGCAGCTTACAGGCAGATTCAGGTGAGCTAAAAAGGGCTTGGTGAGGAGGAGGCTGGAGTTGAGTGGTGTCAACTATACCAGTGGTACCAGCCTTCTTCCCTGTCTGGTTTGGGGCAGACACCATTAAGCAATCATGGCCTTGTCATCACAACTCTTCTTTCTAAGGGAATCCAGGAACCACAGCCAATGAATGGGCATTTGCACTGGAGAAGAAATGCATTTGCCTTGACTTTAGGCTTAAAAATAAAAGGAACCACCCATTTCCCTTGGCAGCTTGATTTACCCATGTCACTTGGAGAACAAAAGAAGGCAAAGATGGACAGCAAAGATGGAACAAGTTGATACCCTAACATACTAAGAACATTAACATTGAGTTGTCAATCCCTGAGTCCCCACACTTAAAAATGTGTCAGGAGGGTGGGGCCTGTGGCTCAATGGAGTAGGGCGCTGGCCCCATATGGGGGAGGTGGCAGGTTCTAACCCAGTCCCAGCCAAAAACTGCAAAAAAAAAAAATGTGTCAGGATTGTAAGTGTTGTCTTTGATCCCTATGACAACCTTTTGCCATGGACATAATCATTATAAACACACACATACATGTGTGTGTGTTTAATGAAGAGTCTGGGACTCATAGTCGTTCTGTGATTTTTCCTAAAACCAGAGAACTCAGCAGCACCAGAGCTGAGATGACAACTCTGGTCTTCTGATTGATTCTAAATTCCAAATTCATTCTTCCAAACCAACTCCCCAAAGTGGGAGATGGTTTTAGAGCTACATATGTATTTGATATTTATCATTTATAAAAAATGATAATGGTTTTCTATTTGTAGAAGTGACATAAAAAGTTCATTTAAAACATATTTCAAAAACTAAGATTGATTTAAAGAAAACAATTCACAAAGTAATAGCTCACATATTTACAAAGGTATGGCAAATGTCATTGTGTTAAATAAATTTATTTACTAGCAAGCCAAAGTGGAAAACTCCAAATAAGTGGTATTTACTGGCCACTTCTTAAAGCTCAGGGAAAAGAGGTGGTACTGAAACTTAAACATACAAGTTGGAGTAACAGCTTACTCAGCCTGTTGGACTTCCTCTTCTACACTCTTGGGAAACTCCCTCTATGTTAATCAAGCACTCCCAGGCCTTGAAGGGAGTTTTCTATTCTCATTAAACTGAGATTGAAATTGGGAAATTAAGAGGTATGTCCTGTACTTCATTCCCTTAAGGCCAGGATCTGTGCTTTTAATAGTGACAATTAGCTAATGTATACAATTAAGCCATGCAAGTGAACAAAGAGAAAGCTAGAGGAGAAATCCAGGAGCCTGTCTCCTTTTCCAGAAAGTTTGAAATACAAATAGTATTCAAAACTGATTTTTTTTAAAGTAAATCTTATTGTGTATATTTAAGGCATACAACACGATGTTATGCAATACATATATAGTCATAGATGGTCAGAAAGTCACCATAGTGAAGCAAATTAATGCATCCATCCTATGACATACAACTACCACCACCACCACCCTTTTTTTTTCATTTTGATGGGATTCTTAAGATAGTAGGAAGGAAGGTCAAATAATGGGACAAACATGTGAGGGCAAGTGAATTTTTTGTAGAACTCCTGACATGACATGATCCACAAATATCTCCACTATCTCTAAAGGATAACTTGTTCCTGTTTCCAGCAATGGCTGATGGACATCAATTTAAGTTTCTAAGTCACTGCCTGATTTTTGTTTAATTTTTATTTTTTGATTTTTAGAGGAAACTCTACCAACACCAAGCCATCTCTGGCCAATATCACTGCAGATACTACCAGTAAATGACACTAATGTTATTCCTGAATACTATGATTCACTGTTCCTGTCACATGTCAACATTTCTGAAATTGGATTAGACCTTATATCTGATTGCACATTTAACATGGTCTATCCTTGTACTTTGTCATTGCATCTTACATCTGATTTCCCTTTGGAATTGAGTAAATATAATGTTCAACCTATGTTAACAAGAATGGAGTTCAGTCATAATTTTAGAATTATGTCACCAAATAAAGTCTCTCTATATACTGAAGACTTGGAAGGAATTTCTTTTTTGTAACTATTAAATACTGAAACATTTTGTTGAGAAAAATGCATTTGAACTAGAAACCAACAGGTAAAAAGAAAAAAAAATTTTATATCAAGAGAATGTTACTGTTTCCCAAGGGCTAAAGTCACCTTAGTATTAAGAGATAAAGACTAGAGCAGGGAGAAACAGATAATTTAAAAATTGAAAATTCCAGTATTCATTTATCTTTATTTTTAATAATTCCATTGTGTGAGTTAGAGCACAAGGTCATAATGTTACTCTTCATGCTGACTTCTCATCTAAATTATAAATAAGTTTTTATGATAATGATTTATGGGGTAAGCTATTCATCTTTCCGACAGAGAGTTACCTACAAAGGAATAATTATTCTACTTCTGAGATGAGATATCATAAAAGAAAATGATTTCCAGATGTTTTGATTTTAAAAAGCTGAAAGAATATAAGCAATGTAAAATTCCAAAGCAGGCAAAACTAGTCCTGTTAACAGTTATCATAGCGGCTACTTTAGCTGAGAAGAGAAGGGGTATTGATAGGGAAGGGGCTCATGGGCCCGTCCTGGGGATAGTGAGGCTAGCTATGTTATTTTTCTTTACCTGCATGGTGATTACACGACTGTGTTTACTTTGTGATAAGGCACCAAGCTGTGTACCCATGAATTATGCACTTTTCTGTATGTGTGCTATTTAAAAAGAAGTTTAAAAAATAAGTTCAGGGAGATGAGAGGCAAGATGGCTGACTGGAGCCAGCTTTTCACAGAGGCTCCCAACCAGAAGGAGAGTTAAAGGACAGAAGTTTAGCAAGAAAGTCAATGGTTCAGATCTGAGCCAAGAGAGAAGGTTGAAGAATGCACATCAACCCTGCTGAGGTGAGCTGCAACCCCAAGGATACAAACCAAAGGTACAAAAATCCATCACCAAGCAGACGGGAGTCCCCTTCCCCATGAGAAAGGCTCAAAGTATACTCCATACAAACAAGCAAGCAGAGTTCAACTATCCTCCCATTTCATCCCATTGGAGAGACCCTCTAAAAACCAGACCTCCTTCCCCTACTTGGGTGCCATGGCACTCTCCTGCCAGGCATAAAACTGTATATATTCTCTACCTGCAATTTGGAACTACCAGAACTCCCCTCCACTCTCACCCCAAGGTCTAGAAGCCTATCCCCCAGTGGAGTCCAGATTCTTGGGCATTTTATTGAGGGGTGTGGATGGGGCATGGGCTGTTGCTGACCTGTGCTGATTCTGCAGCATAGGAGAAAGGAGAGAGCAGTCAGCTGAGAGGGAACCTCAGCTGAGAGGGAATCATACAGGAGTGGTGGTGCCCCGAAGCCCAGAGTGGCAGCAGCAGGAACAATGGGGCTCACACCTTGGGGATACTTTGTAAAGACACTCCCAGTCTCTCTGGGCAACCAGAGGAAGCCAAGCATCTTCTCCAGTAGCAGCCACTGGCGGAACAGATCTGGGATGGAAATGCAAGCCCCGTGAGTAAAGGGTAGGCCTGAGGCAGTACCAGCCTGGGCGGAGCACAGAGACTAGAATACACATGCAGAGACAGCAGACTTCCAGGGTGGTGCTGACCCAGAGGACTGTTTCACTGAGCCTCAGATGCACCCGGCCCTCAGGGGATCAAAGCTGAGACAAAAGCCAGCAGACAGAGGCTAGAACTGACAGCTGAATCCCAAGTTCTGACAATTGGCCCCAACACAAACTGCAGCCAAGACAGGGCTGAGTTGCTCAAACAGCCTCTGGTCCACACAGGATTATAGCTGGGACAGAAACAAATTCTGTGAAGTTGTTCTGTTCTGTCAGCAACATCAATCAGGGGCACGGCTGGAACTGAGTGAAATACCCCAGCCCTCATTAAGCACCCGAGGTTGTCAGGCCTCACCTCCCCCTGACAGATAGTGGCAGAGTGTGGCAGCCTGGCTGAGGAGACATAGATCTCCCTGTGACTCAGACAGGAGCAAACCCCTGGAGCATCTGCTCATTGGAGGGAACTGGGTCATAGCCCTGTGGGGTTACCAATGACTGGGTGTGACAACGGTGCAAGGTGGGGAAGGAGACATCAACCTTCCCAGACTAATTTATTTTTTGGGTAGGTCCTTCTGATTTCATGGAGCACCAAAGCGTGCCAGCAGACCCTTGCTATCTAGTTGCCAGAGACCATTTGAACTCTCCCACCTGAGACTGGTACTGACTGGGATAATGGATTTGGACCTCTTGAACTGCCAATCACCTGAGGACTATCCAAAGTGGTACCGTAGGTGTGTGGTTGTGGAAAGGTTTGATTTTCCTTTTCCAATTGTTGCCTATAGAAGGCAGGGTGACACAATTGTTGGTATTTCTCCACAGCAGAAACTTCAACACAGAGTAACTGATTCACTAGGGTAAGACAGAGACCAGTTGAAAATAAAACAGAGCCACTTAGCCCCACCACACCAAAAAGGTCCTCAGTTTTTCAGGCCTTGTACAGGTCCTTGGCAAAGCTCTACGAGAAAAGGTAAAGACACCAGACCCATCTTTTGGGCAAAGGACTGGCCAATCACTACTCCTGGAGCACCTAACCCAACTTCTCCTTATCTGCTCATCTAGCCAAATGATACAAAATAATCATGGGACGGAATAGGTGGAAAAGCTCCAGTAACATGAATAACCAGCGTAGATCAACCGCCCAAGGAACAATTTAGCAGACACAAATGAAGATCCCATTCATAAACAGATGGCTGAAACCAACAGATTTAGAAACCGAATTCAGAATTTGGATTGCAAATGAGACCAATAAAATAGAGGAAAAGTTGGAATTAGAAATTCAAGGAGCATTTCAAAAGTTGTCTCAAAAATTCAAGGAATTCAAAGACAAAATGACCAAAGATTTTGACACATTGAGACAAGAAGTTGCAGCCTTCAAAGATCTGAGAAATACAGTAGAATTACTCAGTAACAGAATGGAGCAAGCAGAAGAAAGGATTTCTGACATTGAAGACAAAGCTTTCTAACACTGCCAAACTCTCAAAGAGAAAGAGAAATGGAGAGCAAAAACGGATCATTCTCACAGAGAGCTCTGGGATAATTCAAACAAAAGCAATATTCATCCCTATTCAGGGATCCCTGAAAGTGATAAAGTGGCTTAGCAAGGCACAGAGGCTCTTCTTCATGAGATTATGAAAGGGAACTTTGCAGACATGCCAAGAGACTCTGAAATTCAGATCTCAGACAGTTTCAGAACCCCAGCACGACTCAACCCAAATAAGACATCCCCCAGGCACATCATAATTAACTTCACTAAAGTTAATATGAAGAAGAAAATTCTGAAAGCAGCCAGACCTAGGAAAACCATAACCTATAAGGAGAAAAATATCAGAATAACTACAGATCTCTCTGCTGAAACCTTTCAAGCTAGAAGAGGGTGGTCAATCGACTTTTAATCTCCTAGAACGTTCAACCCAGGATCCTGTGTCCAGCTAAACTGAGTTTCATTTATGATGGAGAAATTAAATACTTTAATGACATTCACATGTTGATGAAATTTGCCATAACTAAACCAGCTCTCTAGGATATTCTCAGATCTATCCTCCATAATGACCAGTGCAATCCTCCACCACCAAAGTAAACTCACGCAGAAACTTTTGCTCAAATTCCAACTTCCACAGTAGCAAAAGAATTAAAAATGTCCACTGGACTTTTGAAAAACTCAATAACCAAAATTCTACCAGGCTTATCAATATTCTCAATTAATGTGAATGGCTTAAATTGTCCTCTAAAGAGGCACAGATTGGCTGACTGGATACAAAAACTCAGGCCAGATATCTGCTGCATATAAGAATCTCATCTTACCTTAAAAGACAATTATAGACTCAGGGTGATGGGACAGTCATCTATATACTCCAGGTAAATGGAAAGCAGAAAAAAGCAGGTGTTGCGATCTTATTCACAGACAAAATAGGCTTTAAACCAACAAAAGTAAGAAAGGATAAGGATGCACACTTCATATTTATTAAGGATAATACTCAACATGATGAGACTTCAATTATTAACATTTATGCAACCAACAAGAATGCACCTCAATTTATAAGAAAAACTCTAACAGACATGAGCAACTTGATTTCGTCTAGCTGCATAGTGGTCGGAGATTTTAACACTCCTTTAGTAGTGTTGGATAGATCCTCCAATAAGAAGCTAAGCAAAGAAATTTTAGATTTAAACTTAACCATTCAACAACTGGATTTAACAGACATCTACAGAACATTTCATCCTAACAAAACTGAATATACATTCTTCTCATCAGCCCATGGAACATACTCCAAAATCAATCACATCTTAGGTCACAAGTCTAACCTCAGCAAATTTAAGAGAATAGAAATTATTCCTTGCATCTTCTCAGACCATGATGGAACTGTTACTGTTGAACTCAGTAACAACAGCAATCTTTATACTCATACAAAAATATGGAAGCTAAATAGCCTTATGCTGAATTATAGATGGGTCATAGAAGAGATGAAGAAGGAAATTATCAAATTTTTGGAACAAAATGACAAAACACGAATTGTCAGAACCTCTGGGATACTGCAAAGGCAGTCCTAAGAGGGAAATTTATATCACTGCAAGCCTTCCTCAAGAAAATGGAAAGAGAGGAAGTTAACAACTTAATGGGACATCTCAAGCAACTAGAAAAGGAAGAACATTCCAATCCCAAAACCAGCAGAAGAAAAGAATAACCAAAATTAGAGCAGAATTAAATGAAATTGAAAATAAAAAGATTATACAACAGATCAATAAATCAAAAAGTTGGTTTTTTGAAAAGGTCAACAAAATAGATAAACCTTTAGCTAACCTAACCAGGAAAAAAAAGAGTAAAATCTCTAATTTCACCAATCAGAAATGGAAAAGATGAAATAACAACAGACTCCTCAGAAATTAAAAAAATCCTTAATGAATATTACAAGAAACTTTATTCTCATAAATATGAAAATCTGAAGGAAATTGACCAACACTTCAAAGCACACCACCTCCCAAGACTCAGCCAGAATGAAGTGGAAAGATTGAACAGGCCTATATCAAGTTCTGAAATACCATCAACTATACAAAATCTCCCTAAAAAGAAAAGCAGGGGACCAGAGGGCTTCACATCAGAATTCTACCAAATCTTGAAAGAGGAACTAGTACCTTATATTACTCAACCTTTTCCAAAATATAGAAAAGGAAGGAATACTACCCAACACATTTTATGAAGCACACATCACCTTGATCCCTAAACCAGGAAAAGACCCAACAAGAAAAGAAAATTATAGACCAAAATCACTAATGAATATTGATGCAAAAATATTCAACAAGATCCTAGCAAACAGATTCCAGCAACACATCAAACAAATTATACACCATGACCAAGTGGGTTTTATCCCAGGGTCTCAAGGCTGGTTCAATATATGTAAATCTACAAATATATTTCAGCACATAAACAAACAAACAAAAAAAACAAAGACCATAAGATTCTCTCAACTGATGCTGAAAAAGCTTTTGATAATATCCAGCATCCCTTCATGATCAGAACATTTAAGAAAATTAGCATAGAAGAGACATTTCTTAAACTGATAGAGGCCATCTACGGCAAACTCACAGCCAATATCATATTGAATGGACTTAAATTGAAATCATTTCCACTTAGATCAGGCAACAGGCAAGGTTGCCCATTGTCTCCACTGCTCTTTAACATGGTAATGGAAGTTGCAATTAGGGAAGAAAAGGCGATCAAGAGTATTCATATAGGGTCAGAAGAGATCAAACTTTGACTCTTCGCAGATGATATGATTGTATACCTAGAAAACACCAGGGATTCTACTAAAAAACTCTTAGAAGTGATCAAGGAATACAGCAGTGTCTTAGGTTACAAAATCAACACTCATAAATCTGTAGCCTTTATATATACCAACAATAGCCAA